>JAHWFO010101550.1:18800-74462 GCA_023313115.1 Rhysida immarginata | reverse complement strand
ATGATTATAAACTGGAGATGCTCTCCAAGCATAGGTAATGATTTTTCGATTGAAAAATGGAAGGAAAAATTCGATAGCCCAATTGGTAGAGGCGTCGGCCATGATAGTCGAGGTGCCTGGTTCGAATCCAGGTCGCAGAATTTTTCATTCCATTTTTCAATCGAAAAATTCTCAAATGCATTGTTTCGCTCAAAGATTCTTTTTCCTGACGAACTTGGCTTCTACCGTAGCTCATACATAATAAGTCAGTGTTCTAGAAGGATCTGCATAAACTTTCAATGGGACCGTACTTTTTTGAAAAGATTGCAAAGATCCTAAACATCTTGTTATGAAATGCTGGAAACATACTCTATTTGATATCTCAGTTTAGAAATCACAGTAGAACCCCGTTTTTTTTTTTGTACATTACACCCAAGACTTATTTCCAATTTTTGAACTTTTTTCAATTGGTCGAGTTTCATTGACTATTAAGATGGCCACCAATATTACAAAACTATAAGGGTGATATTTTTTATAATATCGATTAAGGGCGTACAAATACAAAATACATACATCGCACGTGAGATTATTCATCATCTACACATACATAACTAAAATTAATTAATTAATTTGTAAAGGGAAAGGTTCTCTGTCGTTCTGCAATGCTGCCATATTACATTACCCATTTCAAAAGTTCCCGTTTTTTGTGTTATCCTGTATTATGAAACAGCAATGGGCCAATACACGTCGACCCATGATTTATATCGCACGATCAGATATTAAAAAATGGTTTGATTGAATCAAAATCGCGCGACTTGCCCTCGATTCCGATCAGACCTTGGAGTCGGAGTTAAAAATCAGAGGAGTAGAACACTAAAGCCTACATGAAACTCAGTCAGATACGTTTGTCGCAAGATCGCATTTATGGATCTTTAGAGGTATGCATGACTTTCTCCTACTTTCCCCTCGTATTTGTGGTGCCATGCAAATTTTCCTTTTACATGCCGAATTCCGTTATAACGAACTGCTTGGTAATGAAAAAACTTTTCGTTAGAAGTTATGACGAAAATTTTTCATTACAAGTTTTAACTTTTAAATTATAAAAAAGTTTGTTATAAAAATCGGAAACATATTCTGCATGCCATTTACGGTCAATGTCTTGTTTCTTCATCCCTGACTCTCTAACATCCTTTAAAATTGCTATTTTTGTGTGTAACAATAATGCTTGTCGTTTCATATAGTTGAAAGTGGCTGACACATTGCTAAGGGATTGTCTTATCAGAAAACGTCACTAATCGCTTTCACTAGTCTTGACCTATATCCTTTAACTGAACCAAACCCTCTATTAGAAAATATTTATTTGTTCAATACAAAATTTCAAATTTCGTTATAAGCGATAAAAATATTAAAATTTTGCAAAATTAAGAGAAATATTAGACAGGCAAAACTGTGGACACCAGGAAGACAATACAGGAAGAAATGAAACCACTCTTCCACATAAATGAATTTTATAAAATAAAAGCTCATATGTACATTTCGGAGCTCTCTGGCTCCTTCATCAGTGAGAAACAAGTAAGAATAACAGCTAATATAGCGGCGTTTGACCAATAAGAAAAATTATTTGACAATAACAAATAACAAGGCCGCTATATAGAGCAGCGGTTAACAAATAAAGGAAATTATTTGACAATGAAGGAATCTAAAGGCATCCAATCGGCTACTGGCATAGGACCATTGTCGTTATTCAGCAAACAATTAGATGGCTTATGCTTGGCAATTTCAACAGATTTTAGGAGAGGAAGCAATTTCTCATCTGAAATAGAGTGGATAATTTTAAAGCCTTCTGTCGAGAAATTATGGCCTTACTGTGATAAAGTAAATAAGCCAGAATCTGTGGACAAGATGATATGCTAACCAAGAAAAAGGAAACAGTAAAATAATTTAATAACATTAACAAACAATAGCAAAATAATAAAACAATAATAATAATACAAACACGTATGTACATTTCGAGACGGGAACCGAAGTTCAAATTGCCAAGCATAAGCCATGTAATTGGTTGCTGAATAACGACAATGGTCCTATGCCAGTAGCCGATTGAATGCCTTTAGTTTCCTTCATTGTCAACTAATTTCTTTTATTTGTTAAACGCTGCTATACGTATATAGTGGCCTAGTTAGCTGTTACTTTCACGGTATGCCTGCTTGGACTACTATTTGCAAAGCAAGGTGGAAGGATCTTCAGACCTTCCAAAACGTTGCTCTCCAGTCCATTGCCCAACTTGACAGAAGAGTTGCCAACAACCACTCTATCTACGATGATCTAGGAATGTTCCACACTGGTACCTATGTCCAGACACTTCTCATGAACATGCTGCCCAAAATGGAAAATCACGAAAATACTCTGGTCTCTGGATCACTCGCTCGTTGTTAAGGGTCCCCTCAGGTTTTGAAGATCCCGTCATATCCTGGATGTATGTATGCATCAAGGAATTAACAAGGCCGTCTTCCCCAACTACTGGATCTTTTAGATTCTGTTGATTCGGGCTCTCTCTTCGTCAATCTACAATCAGACTCTCGTCCCTGCCTTCTAGGGACTTCCTTTCTGGATGACTTAAGAGGTTCATCAGGCTTCTTTTCCACCTCAGTGTACACATCTGGCTTACTTTTTGGGCGAGCGTGCAAAGCGAGCTAGGCTCCTGGACCACTCGCGTTTTTTTCTTTTCACTTCACTGATCGATTGTCGATTGTCTATTATTTTCACTTGTTGTTTCTCGCTGATAAAGAAGACAAAGAGCTCCGAAATGTACATGAGAGTTTTTATTTTATTATGTGGAATAGTGGATTCTTTTTTTCCTCTGTTGTTTGTAAACTTAGTTTTGCTATAAGCGAATTTTCGTCATTTTGGAATTCACTATAGCCAAACTCTTTAACATAGAGTTCTATGAGGAATAAAATTGGGAGTTTTGAAATTCTTCGTTATAACGAGGATTTCCTTATATGTGAGTTTGTTATCACGGGGTTCGTTCTGTACATAAAAAAACGGATCCAGCTGATTGTAACACATTACAAGAATGGTTGAAATTTTACGACAACAGAAATCAAGTGCTATAGTTTTCTGCATGTTACCGCATATTCATATTTAGAAGTGTTCATATTCATCTTATCCAACGTAAATAAAGTAAAGACGTAGCAAGGGTCAGCCGATCATGAATTTCTAGTAAATCAATATGGAAAATTGTGACTTATGTTATGTTTTCTTTTATCTCGTGATTTAGTTTTTGAATTATTTATTCATTCATATTAAAAAGGGAAGCAATTAATATTGTGAGGCGATCACTCTGGGCCCATTACTGATCGGATTATGGGAACGGAGTGGTCTTTCAATTTCTCTTCTCGCAAACCAAAAGGCAAAAGCATTATAAATGCAAACAAAACATTCCGTCCGAGTTCCTTCCGTGTTTAATTACTTTTATGGACCACCAATTAAGTAAGGAAAAAAATAATAATAAATGATAATATTTCCACAAGCAAAGGATGAAGGAAGAAAGGTTAATTTGAGCGACTTATTGATTTCACGGATCAATGAACATTGTGCCTGTGCTCCGCCTCTAATTACCTTAGTTTTGCTTCAAGTCATTAGTTAACGTGTTATTAACTGCCAAATGATTGGCTAAAGATGATTGATCTATAGCCTAAAACATCGTATTTTAATCGGTTGCCGAGGCAGATTTTCATTACAAGTTTCGCTAAAGAGCTTTAGAATCGCTCAGCCGAGTTAAAGAGTGTGATGGTCTCTGCTAACGAATGGTACACACCTTAACAAAGGAGATTCGGCAAACAACCATCGTAAAATTGTCCCTTTACGAAGGTATTAATAAGGTTTGGTTTATTCTCTGCTTTGATATAAATGTTCAAGCAAAACAGTGATATTTAAGCAGTTCAGACCTTATACGTTCTTTTTACTTTCTTTACCTTTGTTCTGGCTACAGCAACTTTTCATTGCTAAAGCTTTCCATAGTGCAAATAGTGGATAGTTTATACAGCATCTCCAACCTGTTTGTTCTAGGCTTGATTTAATATTTTAAAGAGAATCTCAAAAGAGCTGTATTTACGGAAAAAAAGTCTGGCTTTCAGAAAAACAATCTCGGCAAACTTTATAGTCAAACAATACCATTTGGAAGCAGTGCTGTGGTATTTTGTAGAATGATTCATTTAACTTGAGACATCGAAATGTCTCGGAGGTTAATTCAAAGATATTTTGTTGTCTCAGGTTAAATGAATTACCCTGTATATTTAAGAAGATAATTTCTCTTTCGTGATTCATTTTTTTTTCATTTACGTTTATATAACTGAATTTTTAAATTAGCAATGAAAATATAAAAAAAAACATTCCACAGCTTGGGCTCGAATCAGGAACTTCGACTAATCGCGCCGACATTCTAACCAATTAAGCCAGATGACATGAAAGATTTCGCTATACACATCTCCAAAGTGGCTAAATTGGTAATAGTGTCGGCGCGATTAGCCAAAGGTTTCTGGTTAGAAGCCAAGCTATGGAATTTTTTTTCCTTTTTTCATTTATAATTTAAAAAAACATTCGAGGCAGGCTAGTCTTTTAGAATTTTAAAAATTTATTTTGTAAATAACGATGCATTTTTCGAGATCTCTTGACCACTCTGTAATTTAAGGAATTATCGCTATTAGTTTGAGCCAAGATTTCCATTGTTTGGTTAATATCACGGAATTGTTAGCAAGTTACATTTTGCCATAATTTATTGAGTTTTTTCTCCTAAATTTATTTTTTTTTCTATATAAGATTTCTGTAGATAGAACGTGTCCATTTATAAGTATTTTTTCGTTTTAATTATCTTATCTACAGTTGGTTTGATTCTTCAAATTAAGTATTTTTGTTAATAAGTGCGAGGGACGATCATAAACTTCTTACAATTGCCATGGATAGAAGTCCGAAGGTGCAAGCACAAAAACGACAGTGGTAACGTGTAGCCCCATTTCTACAGAGATGCCAAAAACAATTTATTTATGATGTAGCGAAGAAAAGAATGCTCAACACTTACTTGAATTGATCTAAATTCATATTATTTTAGATCAGTCTTAAACTTGATGCCACCCTTACTCTCCAATACGAACGCTTCCTTTCAACGTTCCCAATTAAGGTAAAGGTGAGGCATTTGAGGTCAGACCTCACTTCCCATGATTTCCACTGGCTGACAGAAAACTGGCAATTTGGAACCAGTGAAAATTCCGTTCTTTCACTTTCAAGAATTCCAATACTCGTATGTGAAACGAGATAGTTTCGATCAACAGCCTCATCAAATCAAATATTCAACACTACTTTTCTCGTGACTTCTGTTGCGTAAACAGACTTTCGTTGGAACACGTTGTAGAGAAACGGGCACAAAACATCTTAAATCTCTTTAGAAATCCTGTAAGTAGAAATCGCAAAGAATTACGAGAAGTCTCAACGAATCGCTTACTCTTTTTTGGATGCACAACCTGCCCTGGATGACAACGATTCACCTTTTGGGGACAGGATTATTGGCTATGCCGTCTTTAATAACCTCTTTATGCCTTAATTGAAAATGGAAAACTCGTGAAGAATTAAGAAATTCATTGTCTGTCTCTGGGGCCCGCAGATTATTTGAGGCAAGAAAACAATTAAAACCAACAGAGCAGAAAAGAGGAAATAAATTAAAAAAAGGACTGACGAAATTTCTCAGTGATTACGAATAATTGCAATTACTTCACTGAGCCCACTAAAATCGCACATTAGAAAAAAAACAAAACAAACCTCCCATTTTGTAGAAAAAATTGAACACTTTAAAGATAAACCGCTATTAGGGCTATGTATTCTAAAAAAAAAGGTTTTCTTGCATTAAATTTATATTGTTCAAAATAACAGGGCAAAAAGAAAAAATCAAAACGAAAAATTCTATCATCTTCAATTCCGTTTCCAAGAAAAATAAACAATTAAAAAAAAATTTTTTTTGTAGACGATGTTGATTTTGCGGTAGAGGGATAGAATGAAGAAATCGTATAAATACAGCTTTCTAAAAACAGCTTAAAGCGAAAGCAGCCATTTCGTACAAAAGCAATTGCAAACACACAATAAGCCAATTAAGAAGTCGGCAAGATTACATGTACATTGGCCAACGTGAACATGAACCAAGCAGCCAAGAATTTTATACTAATTAAATTATACTATAACAACTCTGAACAAATGCCAAGAATGACGCACCGAAAGTTTATTGATTAATTAAAGCTGGTTGCAGGCAGTTATCAGTATTCGTGCAGAGACTATAAATCAATGGCTCTCCCTGGATTCTTCCATTAAGAATTAATCTGCTCCGTCGATGAATAAATATACCAAATGTCCGTGGGTCATAGATAAAGCAAAGCCGATTTGTTTAATCTTTAGTTAAAATTTGCATCGAATAATAATCTTCAGTGTTCCATACAGAAAAGGCTTAAAGAACGTTTTCAGTGTTCCATTTGATATTCAAAAAGGCTTAAAATGGCAGCAATAAGAACGTTTCTGCATTCATATACACTGTCATACACTACACTGAGTGTACCTGTAATTTTGCTAAGTACACTCGATTCTTAAAGGTTTCCTCGAAGTGGATACATTGTTAACCAGATAAATTAAATTACATTTACTTCGCAGTGATATTGGTTTTCATCTGCTACAACTAATACGTACCATACTAGTCCAAACAACGATCCGCGGACCACTTACGCCAAAGATTTGCAATTACAACCAGCCAGAACAGACAACAGAATTGAAGACAAAAATATGTTCATTAAGTATAATTAAATAGCGAATTCATTAGAGGCGTTATATGTATTAAAAAAAAAAACTTTTGCAAGCTAAAGCAAAACAGCACTCGTTTTCCAATTTCAATTAACCAACATATCAACCAACCATTATGTTATCGAAAAGATGTTCTAGCAATTGCCTTTGAAAATGGAAACAAATTAAAAGCATCTTCACCTCTTTTAAACTGTGTACATTATTGCATCGCTTTTTCTCTATTCGAAATGCATAATGTCTATAAATATAATTAATGGGGGTGGATCCATTTTCCATTACATATTAACTTCGTTTAATATAATGGAACTAAACAACCTTAACAGTAAGTGTTATTTTCGTAATTGATATTTCAGTAGATTTTACCTTTAAAAAATCACTTTGTCATTTAATAAACCTAAACACGCAACAGCAAAACACGAACGCTACACGCGAGTAATGCAAACAAATGGGTTTTCTGTCATTAGTCCGCAAAAGGCACGAAGTAAATACACAAAACAAAAATGACTACTTTTCAAATACTTTTAAGGAATGAGGAAATTACATCCACTAATTACTGTTTATGTCATCAACAATGATTTTTGATGCATTCAAGTTCCAATGAACGAGTAGAAACTCGAAAACCCTTAAGCTCTCGTAATGGCAGTTCCATTGTGTAACGGAAGGTTAATGGAATTGTTATTTATACAGTGGAACCATTCCCCTTAAAGCACCAGCCCATTCTCTTTAAACTTCTCTATAGTTCGACAAGTCTGATAAGAAACCCAGTGAGTCTGCGTTTTTGTATATTATCTTTTCTCGTCTGGCGGTGTGACTGCACAAAAATAGTCGTCGCAACTCTTCAATTTTGTTCGGTCTCGAAATCACCGCAGAAGGAGGGGAAAAACCTAAACGCCTCCATTACTTCTCTCATTCAGAAGATTTCCTCTGCTTATCCTTCACTCAAGCCCTTAAAATTTATTTCTTAGATAATAAATCAGCAGATTCAATGGAACATCATTAAATACAGGGCGATTCAAAAGTCACGCACATCCAAATTCGATTGTCTATAAATAGTGTAATAGCTGAAAAGTTTCATCGGCTACTTTGAAACTTTTTTATTTTAAGCATATGTTGTAAAAATATACATAGTGTTGTGTAAATACAATATCAAATTAAATAGTACTAGAGAGATCCCGTCAAAACTTGACGGTAAACAACCCATCTCCATCTTGTTTTCCCTGTAATATTGTTTATTGTTATCGTCGTTAATTGTTTACGTAATTGTTGTTGATTTGATCATCAATGGTAGCAAAGCTGTTGATTGTGACGCCATTGTGGAGAGGATGGTTTGGTTTGCCATCGTAAGCATTTCCAATTGTAAATAAAATCTTGTAAACATTCCAAGGAGGAGCTTTAGCAGTGAAGCAGAAATACATTTATACGTTTATTAAAAAGAAATTAACCCCCCCCCCCCCGCCTCCCAAGTAGGATAAGGCAAGTCATCTATTTTTACCCCTTCATCTGCACTTTTTACCTCTCCCCAAGTTTTTTTTAATCAATAAATTGATTTTCTCGAACGTAATATGTAAAAAATGTAAAAAAACCTCGTATCTTCTTTCCTTTCTCATCATTTCCGAAGGTATGATATATCACATGCCATATGTGATACGAGGTGCCATAGTTCTAAGGACCAAGTGACTGCACCCCCGCAAATCCGATCCCACTAGAACAATTGGGCCTAAACTTCATAGTAATAATGTAGATCTTGCCTAGAGGATCTGGATACTGGATTTTACGCCTTTACGTACCTAAATAGCATATAGATATGTTGCCCTCTCTGAATCCCACCCCCGTAATTCCGACCCCCGTATACCAATCAAAACCAAACTAAATAGAGCAGATGGACATGCCCATAGTAAGCAACATTCCGAATTTCAACCTTCTACCTCAAAAATATGTAGAAATTATGAAGGGGGCGGACTGACATTATAAAACCAATAAGTAGCTCCATTCTTATTCTACTTACGAGGGCCAGTCAAATGAAAATCGGAAATATTTTTTTACAGCTCCTTTATTACATACAGAGTTGGTACACTATTTTTCAATGTAGTCCCCATCTTTTCGATGCATTTCCGCCACCGAGTCCGGAAGGCATAGATACCTCGGGAAAAAAAAAATCTTCATATAATGGAGATCTTGATTATAGGAATATGCATACCGAATTTCACTCCTTTATATGAATAAATACACCTAGACCTTTTGGTCCCCTCTAATTTTCACCCCCAAAACTCCGACCATAGTGGGCTAATCAAAACCAAACGAAATAGTGAAGGTGCACATGCCCATAGTAAGCTACATTCCGAATTTCAATCTTCTACCTCAAAAAATGTAGAAATGATGAAGGGTGATTCAAATCGTGTATAAAATAAGCTTATAGATTATGAGCACTTGAGCAATCGTGCGTCGACAAAGCGATTTCACGTGCGCGCGCCGATGTCAATAATGCTTAAAAGATGAACAGAAAGTAACAATGTGTTCCTTCTTGACAAATCGATTGTTATATGACATGCCAGTATCTTTGAATTCTTTACACTCACTGTTTTAGCACGTGAATTCGACTTGAAGGGTCCACGAAAACTTCTGAAAAGTTGATACGGCCGAGCTAAGACTTTGATAGTCATATTTCTTAAAACAGAATTTGAAAAAGTTAATCCGTTTTCAAGTTATCGTGCAAACGGCTGCCGGACGGCCGGATAAACGTACAGACCAAGGGCGCATTCTTATAAGTAGCTTTTATGCTAAAGCTCCTAATAAGCGCTAATTAATAGTAATATTGAAGACGAAAACTAAATTTGACAAATCTTCAGACTAAGACCTTTCATTTAAGACCAAAATGAATATTAGAGGTGCATTAGTTTTCATCAACGAACTGTCCAACTAAATGCAAAACTGTGTCAGTTTTTATCCTATTATTACGCATGCGCTTAAAGGAATTTTGAATTGTAAATTAGCGCTTATTTATGGTAATAATGGACAGGAAAACTCTAGAGACCATGACCTTTCATTTAAGACCAAAATGAATTTTATAGATGCAGTAGTTTTCATCAACGAACTGTCTAAAGAATCAGCCTTGCAACTTAAATAGATAGATTACTTAATGTCGTCTGGTTTTTATTATTATTTCAATGTGCGCGATTTTTGGATCACACTGTAAAAAGTATCTCCACTTGCAACAATTTCCGTTTTTGCCCACCCACACTTCAGACTGAGCTTACGGCAAACACAGCGGCAGCAACAACAGTCTACCTTCGTCCTCTCGCAGATTCGTGTCCCTATTCCAGGTGGGCTTTGGTGCGGATCAAGTGAAAGCCCGTCCAGAGGATTTTCATAGTTGTGCAACACCTTGTTCAGACGATAACCAATCGAGAGAGAACATTTTCTACCTCCCTCCTCCCTACACCAGTTGCTCTGCATTAAGCTTTTGGATTTGAAATTCGCTAATCCAACAATGTGCTGACTTTGCCTTTCGATTTATCTTGATGAAATTTAGCTACACTACGGAATATGTGTTTAAATTAAGCAGTTTTAAAAGGACAACTGCGAATTATTTGTTAGACACTAAAGAACAAGTTTCTCCCACAAATTTCGTTGGAAAAATACGTTAAGTCGGGAGAACAAGCCACATTAAACGATTGTAATTTGTTTTATAAAAATGAGGTATCAAAGCGATATTTTAAATACATCTAGAGACCCATCATGTTGCATCAAACTACCCCATGTATTCACAGAGAAACGTATTACAAAACATCACAGTTGTATTAAGTTTTATGTAATACATCGAGCGCTAAGGCTCAAGTATTTTTAAAGAAATATTATAACTCAATTATTCACCAGGTCCATGTCGTTTATTTTTCAATACAGCATTGATATATAGATGAAAGCTTCCGACACTAGTTTTGCAATAAAATACTTCTACGCTTCACAATAGGAGGTACTTCCATTTACTTGATTATAAAAGAATATCACCACATTTGCGTCTTCCCCCGACGTATTTTCTGGAGATACATGTACATAGATACATCTTCCACGTGTAATCATTTATGAAGAAACTCAAGAAATTGTATACGGATATTACTCGGCTTACGACCGTTTGAATTTTATAGCATCGGGATGATAGCATTAACGTTCATATTTTTTGGGATAATTTAGATTGATAAATATGATGAATATGAAAGCGATTATTAGCAGGCGCAGCTCGCCAGTTTTGATAGACACCGCCTTAAAACGTTCATGTTCCGATAACAGTAAATTCAAATCAAACAATTAATCGCTCTGCACGAAAGCTCAGAGTGCGTCCGGATAAATGGCATTAAGTCAAATATTTATCGCCGGTGTTGGACTCCGCCAAGGATGTGTATAGTTGCCCCTCTTGTTCATTATCTTTATGGACTAGATAGACAGGGTCAGCCGAGGCGATGAGCGTGTTTGTGTGGGCGACTGCTTGGTGGAGAGGTTGCTCTTTGTTGACGATCTTGTCCTCCTTGGGTCTTCTCGCACCAACCTTCAACCTTGGGGCCAAGTGTGAAGAGGCTGGGATGAAAATCAGTGTGGCTAAGACTGAGGGTCTGGTTCTTTCAAAACAGCCTGCTCAATGTGCTCTCCATGTTAGGGGAGCACCATTGAGACAGGTGGAGAAGTTCAAATATTTCGGGACTGCATTCACGAGTGATGGGCGCCAAGGATAGAGAATTGGATGCTCGGATCGGTGCAGTAAGCTGTGTCAAACGTGAACTGGGAAACAAAGCCAAGCTCTCTGTTTTCAAATCTATCTTTGTCCCCATTTTCACCTATGGTCATGAGTCTTGGGTAATGACCGAAAAAGTGCGATCGCGGGTACAAGCAGCCGAAATGAGATTCCTGAAATGTGTGGCAGGTGTGACCCTACTAGATAGAGTGCACGGCAGCACAATAAGGGAGTCTTTAGGTGTTGAGCCGCTACTTCTCCGCATTGAGAGATCTCAGTTGCATTGGTATGGCCACGTGATACGGATGCCGCAAACTGGTCTTCCTAGGCAATTTTCCAAGCCGGCGGGTAAGAAACCAAGGGGTTGGCCTAGAATCAGGTGGCTAAACTACACGGGTTCGAGTCGCTTGGGTATTATCATTGAGGACATACGCCTGAGAGCGGAAGATCGCGATCCTAACGGATAACCG
Source organism: Rhysida immarginata (assembly GCA_023313115.1). Taxonomy (NCBI): domain Eukaryota; kingdom Metazoa; phylum Arthropoda; class Chilopoda; order Scolopendromorpha; family Scolopendridae; genus Rhysida; species Rhysida immarginata. The sequence continues at coordinate 62,456 of JAHWFO010101550.1, read as the reverse complement.
GGTTTGAAAAGTAAGTACAATTAATCGCAATTTTTTCACATGTTAACAGGCGCTCGTGTACTGTATCCCAAGTGTTAATGTACTGCGCGAAGTGTTCCGACGAAAATGCCCCTGAATTGTTGAAAGTGATGACTGCGCGCGCTGCAGTCGTGGATGCGTCCACAGCACTGATAGGGAAAACTGATACAAAAATGCATGGAGGGAAAGCAGCAGCTGGAGCCTGCTGTTATGCATGTGGTTAAGGTTCCCTCCCTATCAGTGTTGTGGACGCATCCACAACTGCAGCGCGCGCAATGAGCACTTTCAACAACTCAGGGGCATTTTTCGTGGGAAGCGGACAGTAGAGGGAAGGGAGATTACCATTACCAAGCAGGAAAGGTTAAGATTCTAAAACCCGATCAAATCCTAGACGACTTGAAGAGAGAACTTGACTTCTCTTAATCACTTGGAAAGTTCTCTGTGTAAAGTTTTTTTTTTTTAAGTTTTTTTTCTATTAGTACTGATAATCCAATACGTCCATCCAGGGCCTGTATGGCTAGAAGCCGACGAGTTGGGTCCCTGGATGAACCTGGATTAACGACTGCTGTATGATGGTCACAGCAGCCGGGGGGGGGGGGGGTGAAGATCGTGACTCACGTATGGTCACCCATCCAGTGACTAGCCGTGCCTGATGTTGCTTAACTTCATAGAAGTTGTGTTTCAGTGAGAGCCCACCAGGCCACGGCCTCTCCCTTCAAATATCGTCTATAGTATACAACAAAGCAGATTTAAATTATGAGTCCTTTAACTAAATTTCAGGGGGGGAGGGGGACAATGAGCGAACAAGGGTCGTTGCACCAAGGACTTTTTTTAATAAAGCTTGGCAATAATGAACACTGTGAACAGTAAATGTAATCAACAAAGTGAACGAGTTAAATAGTTTTCCAAAAGAAATGTAGGAAATTGCATGTTTTCCGTGAACAGACATTTTGCTGTATAATAGATTTCAGCACTAAGTTTTCTTGGGGAAATAAACTACTGACTTTACGGAAGATGCTGATGTTATTCTAAACAATAAAGCAACAAATAAGGAAATTGTTCCTACAATGAGATATAAATTATCTCAATACCTATATCCTGCATGTGAAAAGCATTTTGCTTTGTAGCGTATAAAACATGACGATTTTTTTAACCAAAATTTTACCTTAATGATCATTATAAAAAATTACCCAAAACTTAATCATTTTGAGTTTTATTATACATTTTAACTTTTTTATTAGATGTTTGTCCTTTCTCTTGTTCCGATTGTGATCTGCTTTCTATTCGGGATTAACCACATTGATATTGATTGTTTTACACTGATTCTTTGACTCTCAGGGAGATCTGCCACTTGTGGAAAAAAATTCTTGGTCGTTTTACCAATCACTATGACCGGCTAACATTGTACATTTAGGCATTCGTTCATCCGACGATAAACGTGGGTTGAGGTTTTAAATTCACCTTGTTTATAGAGTTCAGTGACTGAATTTCAAAGTTATCTGATTTAAAAATATTTGCGACCTTAGATGTAGAGTTCAGGATAGGATTTCATTACAAAACAAGGAACATATTACCAGAGGGAATGAACAAAACTTAAACTCAAAGCACGAAGTACTCTCTGGGAGGAAAAGAAAAAGTCAGGCAACCTAAAGGTTCGTTGGGCTCGTATCTAATTTTACACGAAAGGTTACAAGTTCAATACAAGCGAGGTGGAGTTCAAAGTCTTCCTTGATACAAAGGGTTAAAAACTGTGAAATATAAAAAATATTCGAAAGAAAATTCAATTTAAAGAGAAAGATTTTTTTAGTAGGATAGAGAGGATTTTTAGTCAATTTTTCTCTCCCATTATTATTTTGATTCGTCTATCTCTATTCAACCTTCTAACATCTTCAATATTTGATCGACTGGAACCTGTATCAACGGGGACTTTGGTTCCCGGGTTCAGATCTCTTCTCTCCATGCTTACGTGATCGTCCGTGCGACTCAACGGCCTCCTATTTTTCTCCCTCCTGCCCCAGAGTCAATTTTTATGAACGGAATTTGGCTTCATGAAAGTCAACGAACACAGGCTGTTCTCCCCGTATCTATTATGAGCGCGTGGCCAATTTCCGAAAAGTCACGCCTAACGCCGTTTGTGTTCGCTCCTCGAATCAGGGACAAGAGCCCCTTTCCATCAAACTCCCCAACCCCCATCTACACACATGTTTTTTCCCTCCATTTTTCCAATGCTTCCATCGTTCCACGAGCCATCCTGTTTCAAAACCCTATAAGGATTTTGTCCAACGTCCTCTTTAAGCACAACTGATTTACATATTCTATCGATATACCTTTGAGAACGGGTGTCATATCACAGTTTGATTAAAATCCCCTCCCTTATACCGCTTCCAGATTGATTCTCATTCTAATATTTGACAACAAACCAATTACGAACGAAATAACCGGCTTAAGTCATTGCGCGTGATTAAAACTTGAAATGAGAGAAGCTAAACGAAATTGGCATCGATGTATCTAGCGATATCCTCCTGCAGATCATCAATTTCACCCCACTAAGAAACAACAAAAGGACACCAGCTGCTTAAAGCGCTTCTCAAATGGCCTTCACAGAGATAAATTGAAATACCTTGAAGATTTCTCAGGAACATATCACATACCATAAACTCTATTAAAGATATAGTTCCGGCCTCTTCGATCAGAAATTTGTAAGTTATTTTCACTATAGCTAATCCTTTAGAGTTATTTTAATCATAATCAATATGCTAAAACCGTTTGATCAATTTCTTTTCTACTACTACTACTACATTATTGTTTCCATTAATGGAGTTTTAGTTGCAGAGATAAGGGCTTGAATGTATTTTTAAGTGTTTCTGGCCTTTTTAAAATACAATTTAATATTCTTGGAGCATTAACTCCAGTTTTCATTTATTAATTTCTTATAATTTAACACATTTTTACTCGTCCACCCGTCCATTCGCCAGCATGGGGCCAAATTATCTAGAAAACTGGCAAATAAAATTAAACGTATCAGATATATCAAAAAAAAGAAAAGAAAACCATGGATAAACATATAATCAAAAACGAATTACCTCTAAGTCCACATTTATTTTTATTTATTTATTTTTTTATTAAAAAAGCTTTTTTTCGATCACACTTGGGATCTTCATCAGTAGAACCTAAAATAAAATGAAGAATAGAAAACAACAACCAAAAAGTTCATCCTTCCCCGTCGTCATCTGAATGATCAACTCTTAATTGATCTATTTCCTTTACAACACTCCTCTACTAGGCTGAACAAGGGGGAAACTCTGATTGGTTCTCAATCCTGATTCATCAATAACTCCGAACGGACTTAGGAAGATTTATTGTGGACTAAGAGGTAATTCGTTTTTGGTTATATAAGATATTATTATTAAACCTCATTTTAAACAATTAAATTAAAATACAGCCGAAATAATAATTTTCTGGTGTAAAAATTTAATTTAAAATTAAAAGGTGAAAATATTTTTAATCACCCGAATAAGGTGGGTTCATTTTGCACAAATATAAATAAGGAGAAGGGTTCTACTTTGCAACAGTATGAACTTATTAGAGAGACGCGTTTCGGTCTTGGACCATCCTCTATCAACGAACTTGCCAGCTTACATATTAAAGAGATTACCCTTGTCCTACGCGCATTGGAGAAACAGGAATGAGATTGTCCAATTACGTGCGGGGAAGGGGTTAACACCGAATGAAGCCAAAGACTAAATAAATATAGTAATGACTGTGAGGATAGTCTAAGACTGAAACACGTCTCTGTAATACAAGATGAGACCGGAAAGTTCGGTGAATGACTCGGAAAACCCAACAGGACAGGCATTTCAGAGATGATACCATGGCCACAATACACTTTTGACATCGTTCCTACAACTGTTCGTACAACTGAAACGAGGAAACAGGAAGAAGTCCGGCGGTGCATCTGTTTTGTTTTTAACAAAACAAGAAGTCCGGCGACGACGCGAGGCCGCACATCGCTACAAAGATGAAGCAATTCCTCGCGCGAAAGCAGATTCCAGAACTTTACCATCCTCCGTATTCTCCAGACCTGTCACCGTCAGACTTCTTCCTCTTTCCTCGTTTGAAATCAACAATGAAAGGACACAGATTTCTCGACGTTCCGGAAATTCAAATGGTTGTGACGAGTGAACTTCAAACAGTACCGAAAGAGGATTTGTCGCACGTCATGCAACAGTTATACGAACGATGTCAAAGGTGTGTTGTGGCCATGGGGGCTTATTTTGAAGGAGAGTAAAATATCATCTCTGAAATACCTGTCCCTGTTTGTTTTTCCGAGTCATTCACCAAACTTTCCGGTCTCACCTTGTAAATTCATTCTGTGCAAAGTAGAATATTTCTCATTATTTAAAATATTTTTAGGCTCTCTACTTAAATGATATTTGATTGTAATTCAATATGAGTAATCTTTAAATAGCAGCTTCGTAATAGGAGCATCTTTATAAATTGTAGATTTTGTAAAATTTAATTAAGGAATTTTTTAATCTCTCCAAGTGCGCCAGTCTAATTAGACCAAAGAGAAAGAGAGAGAGAGAGAGAGAGAGAGAGAGAAAAGATTAAAATGCTTTTACCATGAATTTCTAAATCTTAAACATACAAATAAATGCCAAAGAAATTTAATAAAATAATGTTATTAAAAGAAAGACCTCATAAGTTTGTGAAAAATAATCTTTAAAGTTGAACATTTAAAAAAAGATTTGGATCAATTAGTACATAAGAGCACTGTTCAACAAAATGTTTGACAGAGGTTGAGCCCCCATATCTTAAAATGAAAAATGCATTAATAAATAATAAATAGGAAACGTTAAAGCTTAAAGAAGAAAATTATGTTACTATTATTAAGCTTAACAACACGCCATTCTGTTATCTGTACGGGCAATAACGTCATTACAAATTATTAACGCTGATGGTCACAACCGCAGGGAACCAGCCTTCTCCTCCTCATCTTATGGTTCCAGGAACTCGATTATTTACATAAAACCCATTCCATATCCGGTCACAGCACCCTTTTATATTGCAGCGGACGAGATGATCATAACCGTCCGCCTGTCTGTCCGACTATCGATCGGCGGTGGGTCGTCCACTACCGGCCACTTGTTTTTTTCCGCCGGACTGAACACAATCTCAGACCGAAGAAAGAATGGAGCCTCTCGCCGAAGGAGAGAGTAAAAGGCATCAAAACATCTTCCCACTCATGCCACTCCTTGTCTCTTCTCTTATTCTCGTGGCCCCCACTCATCTTTATCCGTAAGAAGATGGACGGCCAGATTAGGGAGAGATTGTACGTGGCGACGCAACAAATTACACCGCGAGAAACGGGTCGTTTTGCTCAGAAAAAAGAAAGCAGACGTCTGTCTATCTCGAAGGCCACCCCCAACCTAGAATACCAAAGACTTTCTATTCCCTTATTCCCCCCTTCTCGTCTCCTGCCCCTGTCTCCGCTTTCTTCTCTGAATGTCGATAAAAAGATTTTCCTTCTTCAAACACACAGTTACCGAAAAACATTCAATGCCATTATAGCAGCCAGCATTTTTTACAGAACTTTTGTGTCATCGAATATCGATTCCATTCCCTTCTAGTTATTTAAACATCTTAAAACGCAATAAAATAAATCTTAATATGGTCATTAATTTTCTTAATAAAATAGCCCTTTGTTTTTATTTACTGTACATATACAGCTACGTCACGGAAAAAAGCACATTGGACGAATAATTCATAAATCGTATCAACTGCAAGAAATAGGTCACTATTTTGAATATGAAAGTGATGAATAAATAAGAACCATGGCATATCTGGCGTAGAAAACGAAAACGCAATACACATACTGGCGAAAAGAATACAATTTAGCATCTAAGACTGACTTTTACACTAGTGTTACCGAGGATAATTCTATCGTATTGACGGTGTCCGCTAGTGGAATATGCAAGCCATAACCAAATGCTGTAGAGTACTTCCAAAATACTGTTGGTGACGCCATTTATTAATATACTAAAACACATCATGTTAAATTGGCGCAGAGAAGGCGTCGAACACCTGCATTAACCTCACAATGAATGTAAAACTTTTGCTGTACCCTTTGCCGAAACTAACGTCATAGACAAAAGAGCAGGCCAGGAAAGGAAAGAAAATACTTTCCTGGCGGCAGAGAGTGATCAGAACGGCAGAAAAAAATTCAAATTGTTGTAATGCTAAATGCATAGAAAATGAATAAGAACATTAAATCAATGCTACTTCCATATCCAAAAGCTCCAGATTATTCCAAAAACAATTTTATTTAATGAAGGTGAGTTATTTACTCCATATGAATTTCCATAATCTATGCATTAATCAACAACATCAGATGTACTACTGCTTACGCATTAGGCCTTGTACTAGTAGCTTCAAAAAGTTCCCGGAATTAATTTTTATTTCTGCACACAGAAAAAAATACAAACATTTAAAAAAATATTTCTTTCAAAATACTGTCCTTGGGCAGTAACACACTCCTGCCAATGTCTGTGTATCGGCCTCAGTAGCTCAGCGGTTGCGTGATCGCCTCTGATGCCAGAGTTCGTGGGTTCGATCCCGGCCGAGGACGACGAGGATTTTTCAGGGGGAAATCCTGAGATCACGCACTTCCTTCGGAAGGGAAGTAAAGCCGTTGGTCCCGTGTAGTCGTTGCCGGCTGCACGTTAAAGAACCCTTGCGAGGCAAAATTTGAGGCCCTAAAACACCGTCCTGAAATGACCATAGCAGTTGAAAAGGACGTTAATACCAAACAAACCAAACCAAACGTCTGTGTAATGCTTAGAAACATTCTGCGAAGCCAGTTTGCGGAACTGTGCGAAGTGCGGACATCGCAGCAGTTTTTGTCTCTACACTTTGGCGTCTGTCTTCTCGCACGATGTTGCTCACAAGATTAATTGTGGATGGACTGATTGAAGTTGATGGACGGCCACTCCGATGGTCATCTTTGTCATCTCCGAACGTTGTTCCATAACTGACATTTTACGTAGCGAAATCAGAATGCGATGCTTACTCGACACTACCAGTTAACATACTGCCCGTGCACCGCAGCATTCGTTTAAATCACGTCAAAACACGTTCGAGCGTGATCTGCGAATAGTAAACAATGCGGGGGAAGCCTCGCTCGCTCACACACACACACACTACCTCAATTTCACAGCAAATCACGATTCCGGGAACTTTTTGAGGCTACTAGTATGTAATAATGTGTGTACTGTCAGCTGTTACTTTGTAACTATGGAGTAAATAACTCACTTTCATTAAATAAAATTGTTTTTGGAATAATCTGGAAACTTTAGGATATGGAAGTAGCATTGATTTAATGGTCCTATTCATTTTCCATGCATTTAGGATTACAACAATCTGAATGTTTTTCTGCCGTTCTGATCACTCTCTGCCGCCAGGAAAGTAGTTTTCTTTCCTTTCCTGACCTGCTCTTTCTGTCTATGACGTTAGTTTCGGCAAAGGGTACAGCAAAAGTTTTACATTCATTGTCAGTCTACTAGAAATTGTATGATACTAACTAGAAGGAATAATCTTCAACATCAACTCATCTATCGAATCCGTTCGTAGCAAACGCAAAGGTCCAAATTAATGTTCGAACATGAAGTGGAAGATGTAATAAATGATCTCACCTGTATTAGTAATATCGAACATTACATCCATTCTAAGCAAGTATATCAATTTCAGAAACGGTGGATGTGATAACGCTTTTTTACAGAATTGAATACAGGCTTAAGACGTCAAAGTCTACGTGGAAAAGTGTGTTCTAAAGTATTCAAAATACACTTAATCTCTCTATTTTTTTTATTTTAATACGTATATTTAATACTAGAATAAATATCCGGCATCACTCACTTTTTTGACTAACTGTTAGTACAGGATTTAAATCGCAAATCACCCATGATTTCTCGAGGATTATTCCCAGGAAAAACCCGTTGTATGAAAACTGTGTGGTTTTTTTCACTCATAAAATCCGCGCAACCTGCTGCAAGTCATTAAAACCCGCTAAAACCCCTATTCACCCGTTTAATGTAATTTATTTAGCTCAGGTTGGTTGAAGAATATAGGATAAATTTGTTTAAGGTAAATTTTGAACAATTAAGGCTTTTTGCATTGGACTTAATTATTGAAAATGCAGAATATAAATGTATTATCAATATACACTTAAAAAGCTAATATGCAGTGATGTCTTCGAATAATCTTTAGTAGATAACATTCTTTGTTTACCTAGCAGGAGCATAGATGAAAAGATTTTCTGGAGATCCAAAGGGTGAGCCTGCTACAGCTGTCCATGTGAAAACCACGAAATCCAAATTGACTCCTGTTACTTTTAATGATCGTCCTTGCGCTTTGTTGAATCGTCATAGCAAACTGGATTCGCTTGAAAGGAAATGGAATGCGAGGAATCAACATATCAGTGTTTTTTGTATAGCCAGTGAAGAGGGTAGCCTCGTTTCCGTCTTTGGATAAAAATTGCGTGTTTTTCTAAATTTTAATAATGTTCAGTGTAAGAGTGGATGATTGGTTGTTATTGTTGACTTATCATATTGTTGAAGGTAGTATTGTTGTTGAATTTAGAAATTTTAAATAAATTTTGTTGCAAGAAAAATGGGCATTTCTTCACTCATAAAACCCGTGCAACCTGCGGAAATCCATGGTAAAGTAGTGAAATACCTTTCCCGGATGCAAATTTTAACGCCCGTTGGTTTCGCGGTTGTAGAGATTTTTGCTAATACATGCACAGACAGAAAGACAGACAGACACACATAGATTTTTCTTAATATAGACTTCATGATGTTCATATATTACAATAAAATTTCATTTGAATAATGGCAAAAAAAATGCGTACTACAACTGCAATGGATTACATCTTTCCATATTTGCTTTGTAACAAAGGAAAAATGTTATTAAAAGACTTCACATAAATGACTTCAGAATTTCCCTTTAAAATATGCAGTTACGACAAAATTACAGTAAAACTAACTTCAAGCACTTCAAGAATAAATGGAAAAAAGAATTGAAAGCAATTCGGAAAGGATTCCTAAAACAGTAAAACTTATTGTAATCCAAATATCATGATCCTAAGGATGCAAGGCCCTTGGTGCTGAAGCATACGAGTCTCATTCAAAACCATTAAGTCAAATTTATTCACATTTTCAAAAGACAAAATGAAAGGTCTGGGTAAAATCATCCGGAGGTTTATTCTTAGCTGAGCACATTAAGTATGGCGTGTCATTAAACATAACGTGTCCGACGAGGTTGGTCATTAAGGGAAAAGGTCGGGGCCCTATACTCCTGACTCATCATCCATTCTCCGTCTTCCGTCCCAATTCACTTATTGAATCAGACAAGAAAACGAAAAGGGAACGACTTTACGACTAATTTCATTTGTTGGGTTGACGTTACAACCTTTTAATCAATTACTTATTTATGCGTCACGTTGGGATAATTTCATTATCCTTGGATAAATTTGTTTACATTTTCTATAAGTAGCCTATCGAAAGTTTTTAAAATTCAATTAGGCTTATTTACGAAATGCAAAGAGAAGGTGTACGACCCATTTGCACCGTTGGGATCCTCTAAAAATAAATGTGTTAGCAAGTGAAACGAAGCTGGAAATGCAATGGAACTCACGAAGCAAATTGTATTCAACGACTTCTTTTGTGTTAGCAAGTAATGTTGAATTCATAATGTTCTTCGGTTCTGTTTTGGTGGGGTTTTTTTGGGTTTGTTTTTTTTTTGTCTTTCGTAATGGGGAAAGTAAAAGACCTTTGGAATGTGACGACGGTGGTTCCGTGCAAACAACCGGCGGCGATTGTTTCAAATTAAATGTCGTTTTAATTAAGACGACGAAGAATGTTTTTATCATCCGTCCAATAAGTCTCTTGTCTAAATAGACCGTATTAAAAAAAACCCTCGCATTTCTGGGGGGGGGGGGCGGGGGAAGAGGAAAAAAATTCCGCAATAAATCAATTTTCTCTTGCTGTTTTCGAGAAGATTCTCTAGATAAATACAATTCACTTGAGACCAATGGTGAACGTAGAACACCCTGAAACCCTCCAGAAAACAATCTGAAAGGAAAGTTTTCTTCGAAACGACGTAAGTAGGAGTCTTTAATGGTAAACCTTTCTAGGGGAGAAAATTTTTAAATCAAGCGCACTACATTTTAAGACTCTTATGCACATGTAGTATGAAATTTTAGAAAATTATTTTTAAATTATTCGGTCGTCGATGAAGTTACAATGTAGCATTAAGAAGCAGCGTTACTAACGACACACACTAATACCAAATAAAAATCGTTGACTAATCCCATTGCAAAATACAAAGGTAGCTATAGTATACTTAACATGATTAAAGTATTACTATCCATTTGTAATTATAGAAGATTGTGGTGGTGAGTGAGCATCGCGTGACCGACTACTTCAAATAAAAAAAATGCTATTCTAGTCCAGTCATCGAGGATCAAACTTCCTTCTAAAGCATTTACACATAATCCATTACGATTATTACTAAATGTAATTATAATTATGAAACAAACTAGAAATTAATGACAATAAATACAAAATCAATAAGTACAAAAGATTCTTTTATCCCCTATTGTGCACACAAACACACATGGTGGTGGTGATGGTTCCACGGACAAAAGCGAAGGGAACGCGCGCGCGAGAGAGGCGAAAACTGATTAATGAATGTCACTCAAGCCCGGTCTATTTCGTGTTTCGGTGATAACAGATCCATTTGTGAATATAAAATGAGAACCAACAGCAAGCCAGTCAACCGGCATGTTTATGAGCGAACGCTTAACGTGCCTTTTAATTTGTAACGATTACTTGTTCGAACAGCAATTGGCGAATGATGGCACCATCTATCTCTCTTTAAAATGGAATTATATTTTTTCCTTCTCCAGAGAACCTATTGAGTGTATGACATAAATCTGAACTTAGAAATTCCTGTTAGTCTAAACACAAACAAGAACACAAGATCTGATATGTCGTCAAAGTTATTTACGTTCTTGAGATAACAGCTACCACCCCTTTGGGCTTTCGATTAATATCACCGTCGATATCTAACAGCCCTTAATTAGGTTCGTGTTCTATGACATGCTTTGCTTTCAAAGTAAAATTCACAATACCTTGGATGATAATTTTACATTTCCGTACCATTGCTTGTAACAAAGCATTACAGTCCATTTATTATTATTAACGTTTGCATCCCACTGGGGATATGTTAAGATAACAAAGCCGCTTGATAGAGTAGCATGTTTGTGTGTTTTCTATCGTTGAAACAAGACTTTAAGGCGCAATTGACTTATTGTACAAAATAATGCATTCCAACTATGGATGATATTGTAGGGAAAGAATCGTTGAAGGAAGTTAGAGACTACTGAAGTAGGTAGATCTTATACTTTTGCGTATCTCTTGTTCTACTAGAAGCCACAAGCCGATTCTATGAAGTGTAGTGGATGGTTATCGATAGTCAATGCTGAATAGAGCTCTTTTAATCTGGAATAAGTAATGAGTTTATTTAAGGTGGGAATGTCATACGTTTCGCATGTCTCTGAAATTGATGTATATTTAGATAATGCCAGAGCAGCTCGAATGACATTGTTATAGACGACCTTGAGTCTGGTAATCAAAACTTTTGAAGCTGTTGACCAGAAGAGAATACCATATTCGACCTTTGGTATCAACAAAACCTTGATAATCTTAATTAATTCAATGCAATTTCAAATTTTTCGTAGACTAATGAAGAGAAACCTCAGTCGATTTAGATCCAAAATCAAGAGTTCGATGTTCTCTTTGAAGGATAGGCGACTATCAAGGATAACTCCTAATATTTTACACGTGCGGGAAGAAGCTTGCTTACCCTTGCTAATGAGCAATATATTAGTTTTGGACTCATTAAGATTTAGGCCATTCTGTGTGTACCATTTACTAAGGTTTTTAATATCAGCTTGATTCTGTTGAGTGGCAGACTCCTTATCCGATGAATTAAATGCCTTATATAGGAAATTGATATGACAATTTAGAGTCGAAAATACTCATCGTTGCTACGGCATAGAATACAGTTGCTGTTGGTGAACCTTGTAATAAGCCGCTTGTAGAGTGATGTTCCAACTTGCAATTACGTTGTTCAAGATAATTTATCCTATGTCGAAAATAATCTTGGACCAGCATTAAAGTACCTGGATCAATGGTGAGTCTATCCAGTTGGTGAATTAGTAATTGTCTATTAATTGTATTGAATGCCTTGGATTCCTGAATGCCTGATTCTGTTGAACTATATGCACGAAAACTGGATGGCTTACGAGGACTGCATAGTCCTGCAAAAAAGTAATTTTCCTGCAGATGGCTGCAACAGAAGCAGAGGATGCTGGGACCCTTAGGTTTGGTACAGATGCTGAAAACGGAAAACTTCCTAATTCATCAAATAAAAACTTCTATAATTTAAAATTGTTTGTTTTTGTTTATTTTTCTGCAAATTTTCTTGTACTACTATACTCAATTAAAATATTATTATGCATCATGCACTCTGCTAATGAATTAGAAACATTTGTATAATATTTTATTTGACCGCCTTTGGCCCGGATTATTGTATGCATGCGAGTTGACAGAGTTTAAAATATGTTAAAGCGTTTGGAAATCAAGGGAAGACTAGGCGATCACCACATGTTCAAGCAGATTTGATGAAAGAGAGTCTTGCTCTCGGATAAGTCGCTCCAACATGTCATTTATCCTATTAACCAGGATCTCTGTGCTCGCTAAACCACTGCTGAACCAAGCGTGCGCGAAGAACAGTAACATTGCAGGTCGGCATTAATGTTCAGGTAGTCTATGGAACGCACCCGATCTTCCATGAATATCAGAAGACCAATTCTATACCAACAGAAGAACTCTATACCACCAGAATCTAATAAAATATGCTGGATCCACCGCTTTATGGTGCTCCCGCCAAACTCTCTTCCTACCGTCGGTATGAAACAACGTGCATCGATCACTATAGCATCCATTATAACATTCTTCCAGTCTTCACGTGTCCAGTCACGACGTTCAAAAGATCACTGTAGACGAATTTTCCTGTTCTTTCCAGAAATCAAGGTTTTTTCGTGTAGGCATGGACTGCCGATTTAGATCTGCTTCCCTTCCCGGCGAGGGACCGGCTAGGTTAAAATCATTTGTCAACTGTTGCCCTGTTTCTCCATACGACGACGGTCTCGCTCATAACTGATTGTCTTCGAGATAAAAAAAAAAAAAAGTGGATCATTTTTCCATTAGTTGAAAGACTATATTCACATCGCAGCTTTCGAGAATCCAGTCAGCTGATTCAAGGATACCCCCAGCAGCGAAGTCAGTATGAGCGCCAAAAATGAGTCCCTTTTCGAAGTCAATTAAATCCTTCTTTTTACACACTTTTAATTGACTGCACTTGTTTGTGTTTGTGAGCAAATTTTGTAATGAATATTTCGCTCACTTCACGATTACCTACAGCTCTGCAACTTTCCCCAACGTCGTCTTCTCGATGACAATGCAGGTTACGTTGTTCTATTTGATTTACTAAATAATGGATCAGACAAGCCAGATTAGTAACCGTCGATCTATTTTTTCTAAAGCCATGCTGTTCCTCCGGTAAGTATGGATTTATAAATGCAGCTAAATACCTGGCAACATAAGATTCTAACATTTTTGCACACGCTAGTTTTAGTAGTCATTCCTTTATTCGTAGGTAATTTGTAATTTAAGTTTAATATGTATTGTCCGTGTCGAAAAGTAAACATCGCAATCACGTGACTGGCCCCCTGCCACTTCCGGAATGTAGTAAAAATGATACAAAGATTGAAACATACAACGCTTTAACACAACAAATTACCAACAGAGATAAAATAAAATAAAATTAAGGCTAAAAATTAAAAAAATTAAAAACAAATAAATACTTACTTACTTACTTTTCAAACCCGCTTATCCGTTAGGGTCGCGGGAGCAGCAGCCCTATGGAGGATCTCCAGCGATCGCGATCTTCCGCCATCAGGCGCATGTCCTCCCTGGTAATATCCAAGCGACTCGAAACCAGATTCTCCATGTAGTCTAGCCACCTGGTTCTAGGCCGACCCCTTGGCTTGGAAAATAACAACTGCCTAGGAAGACCAGTTTGCGGCATCCCTATCACGTGGCCATACCAGCGCAACTGAGATCTCTCAATGCGGATAAGTAGCGTCTCAACACCTAAAGACTCCCTTATTGTGCTGCTGTGCACTCTATCTAGTAGGGTAATACCTGCCACACCTCTCAGAAATCTCATTTCGGCCGCTTGTACCCGCGATCGCACTCTTTCGGTCATTACCCAAGCCTCATGACCATAGGTGAGAATGGGGACAAAGATAGATTTGAAGACGGAGAGCTTGGCTTTGTTACTCAGCTCGCGTTTCGTTACCACGGATCGCCACAGTTCACGTCTGACACAGCTTGCTGCACCGATCCGAGCATCCAATTCTTTCTCCTGCCGTCCATCACTCGTGAATGCAATCCCGAGATACTTGAATTTCTCTACCTGTCTCAATGGGGCTCCCCTAACATGGAGAGCGCACTGAGCAGGCTGTCTTGAAAGGACCAGAACCTCGGTTTTAGCCACACTGATCTTCATCCCAGCTTCTTCACATTTGGCTACAAACCGGTCTAGTGCATGTTGAAGGTTCGTGCGAGAAGACCCAAGGAGGACAAGGTCGTCAGCAAAGAGCACACTCTCCACCAGGCAGTCGCCCACACAAACACGCTCATCGCCTCGGCTGCCCCTGTCTATCCAGTCCATAAAGATAATGAACAAGAGGGGCGACAGTACGCACCCTTGGCGGAGTCCAACACCCACGGTGAACGGTCTTGACTTAATGCCATTTATCCGGACACACATCTCAGAGCTTTCGTACAGAGACATGATAGCAACTAGTAATTGCCATCTACTCCATACTCCTGCAACACTTGCCAGAGCTTCTCCCGAGGAACTCTGTCATATGCTTTTTCGAGGTCCACAAAGCAAGCGTAGACCTCTTTTGCATACTCCCAGGATTTCTCAAAGATTTGCCTTAGAGCAAAGATGTGATCCGTCGTGCTTCGGCCAGGTCGGAAACCACACTGCTCCCCCGACAGTTTGGAGTCGACTATTTCCCGACTTCTCTTCTCCAGACACTTAGCGTACACTTTCCCAGGAATGCTGAGCAAAGAGATGCCTCGATAGTTGTTGCAATCTCTGTGATCTCCCTTTTGAAGATAGGGATCGCAATTCCTGTCTGCCATTGCTTAGGGGCCTGTCCAGATATCCAAGCAACCTGACACACTCGAGTCAGCCACAAGATACCATCCTGATTTAAGGCCTTTAACATCTCGGACCGGATTTCATCATCACCTGCAGCTTTGCCAGTCTTCAGGGACTTAATTGCCCATCTGACTTCTGTTTCAGAAACAAATAAATAAAATATAAAAATAATAAAAAACAATATGACATGAAAACGTATTTCGAAAGCAAAGCTTTCATCTTTCACCTGTTGAAAAATTATTTTTCATGAACTGAAAATTTTCCGTCACTGAAACGGGTGCACAAAACTACTACTATTCAATTAAATTCCTGTTGCTAATGTGAGCACTGGAAATCGTCCGGGGTCAGGGTCTATAGAAGTAAATATAGACCCTGTCCGGGGTCCAACCAGAGACAAATGAAAGAAACACGTGCTGCCATCTACTCCTAGCTTTCGCTCGACACGGTCAATACAGTGGAATAATGATTACCTATATTGTTAATTGTTGCATGTAATTTTTGTTAATTTGATCATCAATGCTAGCCAAGTTGTTGATTGTAGAGAGGATTGTTCATGATTAGCCAGCCTAATGCCTTGTAAACGCTTTCCTGAAATACTAAAAAGATAAGCCCCAGCGCGGAAAGATATTTTGCAGTTTCGGAGGAGTTAGCTGCACAAAATTAGTCACATACGAACTTACGTACAAACGTAAAGATGGAAAAAAAATTTAAATTTCACGTGGATTCCGAAAAGGATTACAACCGATTTTCATTTAATTTACTTCCCATTGGCTACCTCTTCAGGTTTTCTTTATTTAATTAAAATCCCAGGACAGGAGATGGACCACTTCTTCAGATTTGCAAGGGTTTTTTTTCGTTTTGTAGTTGTCGTATAAAAGTATTTAAAAAGATAGACTAAAAAGAATAAAAAAAACACATAAAAAATTTTATTCACACACTCAAAAACTAAAAATTATAATTAAAAAAAAAAAGTAAAAGTGTGGCGGCACGTTTAATATTAAATTTTAAAACGAAAAAACTACATAATAAAATAAATGCGCCACCACACATTTACCTTTTTTAAATTATAATTTTTAGTTTTTGAGTGCACTTTCTAAGGTAAAAGTGTGTGCTTAAAAAGTATTTTTTATGTTTTTAATTCCCCATGGTGATCAAGTTCTATGATTAAACTCACCCAATTCCTTCTTAAAAAGTTCGAAACAGACGACTTCAATTACTCAGCATAAAAACGGATTAAAACATATTTACACATATTTGCAATGGTCGAAACCTGTTATAATGAACTCGCATGTAATGAAATCCTTATTATAATGAAGAATTTCAAACCGCCCAGTTTTCTTCCCATAAAACTCCGTGTTAAAGTGTTTGGCTACAGCGAACTCCAAAATTACGAAATATTGCTTATAACGAAACTCATTTTGCAAAATTTTAATTTCTTTTTATCGCTTATAACGAAATTTGAAATTTTGTATTGAACAAATAAACATTTGCTAATGGCTGTTTTGGTTCAGTTAAAATATAAGCTTATACATGTAGGTCAAGACTAGTGAATGTACGTATAAGTGACTTTTTATGATATGAAAATCCCTTATTAATGCGTCAGCCACTTTCAGCTATGACCATGGCAAGTAAACGACAAGCATTATCGTTGGACACAAATATACCACTTTTAAAAGATTTTGGAGTTTTAATAGATGAAGAAACAAGACATTACCCATAAATGGGATACGAAAAAATGCTTCTAATTTTTTATAACAAACTTTTTTTATAACTTAAAAACATAATTTTTCTTCACAAACTTATAACGAAAATCCCGATATAACAAAGGTTTTGCATTCCTAAGCAGTTTGTTATAACGGGTTTATAATTCACTAGTGAGGTATTTATTATGTCATTCTGTGTTTATGTGCAGAGTGTTTATCTAATAAATCTGACGTTTCCTTTGGATTCAGCACTCCAAAGTTATATTTAACTCCATATCTTGATGATAGAAACAAGAGAAAAATAATTTTTGTTGCCTACTCTTAATCATCTCTCATTAGAAAGCAGTTTGAAAACGTCCTATCATTCTCTTTAAATTTTTCTTCTTCTCAAAGAATAGATCGCTTTTATCCTGGTGAATAAGCTAAATGTTTTATATACACTGAGTGGCCAAATTATTATGACCACCTGACAGTTTTAGGCAAATGAGCTATTGCGTCACAGCGCTGCCGCTAGAAGGCTAGATAGCTATAAAAAGGGAATGCAGGTGAGGTGAACCATCAGTTGCACTGTGTTTTTTGCGACGATATGGGCAAAAAACGTGATTTAACTGAGTTCGAACGCAGGATAATCGTCGGCGGCGCAGTGTCGGAACCAGTATCAGCAAAACAGCTGAACTTGTGAAGTGTTCAAGAGCAGCAGTTATTAATGTTTACAGAGAGTGGACTACCAGGCAAAAAACCGGCTCTCAACGTCAAGCGTGTGGACGTCACAGGCTCCTGAATGCTCGAGCTGAAAGGAGATTGGCCAGAGTTGTCCAGGGCGACAGAAGAGCAACAGTGCGTCAAATAGCGGCAAATCTTAATCAAGGACAAACTGTGACCACCTCTGAACGAACTGTTCGCCGCTCATTACACCGTTTAGGCTATGGAAGCTGACGACCAGTTTCGAAAGCCTCTACTGTCAGCCTTGAACAAGAGCAGACGTCTCCAGTTCGCCAAGGAGCACAAGGATTGGACAGTAGATGACTGGAAAAGGGTCATGTGGTCCGACGAGTCACGATTTCAAATGCATCATGCAGATGGCAGGGTTAGAATATGGAGAAAACAACACGAAAGCATGGACCCCACCTGCATCGCCACAACACTTCAAGCTGGTGGCGGCAGTATTATGGTTTGGGGGATGTTTTCTTGGCATTGTTTGCGTCCTTTGATTCCTCTGCTCGGACGTGTGCATGCCTAAGATTATTTAAGTATTGTCGCAGATCAAGTACATCCCGTTATGTCAATGGTGTACTCTGATGGGGATGGATACTTCCAGCAGGACAATGCTCCTTGTCATAAGGCTGGCATCGTCCTCAGATGGTTCGAAGAACATGTCGGAGAGTTTACCTTGCTTCATTGGCCTGCACGATCGCCAGATCTCAATCACATTGAGAATTTGTGGGATGAGATCGAACAGGCCATCAGGCAGCGAGATCCAGCACCATCAAATCTGCAGGAATTGGAAGGTGCAGTTCTTCAGAGGTGGTTTGAAATTCTTCCTACAACCTACCAACATCTCATAGAATACATGCCCCAAAGAATGCAAGCAGTAATAAGAGCGAAAGGTGGCCCAACACTGTATTAAGGGGGTGGTCATAATAATTTGGCCACTCACTGTATATTTATGAGGTTTTTTTTAATTATATTATTCTGCGGGATAAAAATGTTTCAAAAACACCTCCATGAAAACTACACGGAGAATAATGTAGAATTTCATTTTGATTTAGGGGTACAGGTCGAACCTCGATATAACGAAGTCGGGTTTAGCGAATTCCTCCTTATAATGAACACTCAAAATTTTTGGTTGGTTTCCCATAGAACTAAGCCAAAAATTCTCCGGTTATAACGAACTTCTATATAAAGAACATCTCAGTATAGAGAAGTTTTTGATCCGGAAGTTATTCAGTCTCTCATTATAAGACACATCCGGATAAAAAATGGCGCCATCTACCACTTCAGATAATTTTTCATAAATAATTAAATCTATGACACAAAAGTGTTTTTTGTTCAAATTCACTCAGAAAAATGACTGTAGTGTTAAATCTTACAAGAGATTTGTAGAAATGTTACAACGGTAATTGTTCATTTTTTGTTATCTTACAATCTACAAGTGCAGTTTGACGACTACGTTGCATGCAGTTGCATGAATGAATGCAGAGCTTCATTCAATGATAATGAAATATGTGAATATATTAAAAATACTCAAGGAGAAGAAATCACATCTGAAGAGGAGTTAACAAGTGATATAGAAATGAGCTCATCACCAGTCTGAGGTCATTAATTCGGTCCAAACTATTAAACAACATCTCAATTACTTGGAAAGTACACCAGATCAAATAAACTGAGTAATGGTGGCATTTGAAAATTTCATCATCTCTTCTGCTCTGATCACAAAAAAAGACCAGCAAAAGATTACTGATTATAATTATTTTAATCCTACAGGATAACGTAGGCAGTAAATACTGTAGTGGCTTGGTTTTTGAAAAAGTAAACTAAGTAATGTGATATCCTTGCTGTGATTATCATGTGATTTTGCTGTGATTTATCTCAAAAATTCAGTGATTTTTAGACTGAAATGTAACAAATTTAAATTTAAAATAAAAAGTTATTTTTTAAAATAATTCGTTATTAAGAAATAATTTGTTATATCGGAAAAGAAGAACTCTCACTGTAAGGAACAAATTTTTCTGTCCCATTGAGTTCGTTATACCGAGGTTCAACCTGTATCTGTGGTGATGGTTATCAGAATGGATGCTTGAAGGATGGGAAAGAATTTCATCAGAACGGAATAGTATATTATCGGGAAGCTCTAACAAATATCGATGCCATAAAACAACCAAAGATATTAACTTTATTTCCTAAAACATTTTAAGTGCTCGACAATGAAATTGCCTCCGCCAGTAAGAATCAATGAAATCAGGAGACAACGCAGTAAGAAGAACAAACGATTAGATAAACGTTACCGTACCCTCATTTCATTTTTCAAATGGAGATTACGTTAGTCAATATTCGTTTACCTACACGATAGCGAACTACAAGTTTCTCTCCGTAATACCTTAAATTGAATGATATTAAATGATATTCCTTTGAGTTGACTTCTTTTCGAAATCGTATTTTGCACACACTTTCATATTTTAATATTTATATTGGACTACTTAAAGGGATGTAATTCGGTAACCTACAAAAAATTATTTCGCTAAGTTAAAAAAAAAAAAAAAAAAGGTTTAACTACCTTCTTGTCGCACCGTCGAATGGCATCGTAAATCCGCCATGCCAGTTCCGGTCCTGCGCTACCGACCAGGCGACCGATGTCGTAATGCTGAACTATCGGGTTGCCATCGAAGGGTCCGTGTTGCACGGGCGCAGGCTTAAACTTTGCGAACATGGCCGCCTAAGAGAGGTCACGTGTCAGTCAGAGGAAGCCAGCAGCAGCGCCCCATGGCAGCGGAACTGGTATCAATCTGTACCAAAAGAATAAAACGAAAAGAAAATAATTGTACATCACATTTTCAAATTGCCCATCACAAAAGACAAAAGAACTAAACACTAAAACATTCATGCCCCCATGTACAAACCGAATCTAATTTCGACCCAACTCCTTTGATCACAATTTTTCAGAATAAAAAATCATTTTTATACTTGACATGGAACGAAAATTGGCTAAATTTGGTTAATTCCAGAAAACCGATTCAAAGTTTACAATTGGTAGTGCGAGTGCCGGAAATACAATCTATCCCGACCCTATCTATCTAACTTCTATTTTGATTTTAAATTTACTACAGGCTGAGAGGAAAATACATTAGAGTACAATTAACTAATTTTAATTGACAATTAGTTTATAATCAAAATGAGTTAAATGTAGAAAAGATATTACATAAGTTTATCCTCAAATTAGTAATATTTTGGTTGTACAGAAATGATTGATACAACCCCTCTCACATCGTAAACGAACTCCACACGACAGCGAAACACCGAGAAATCTACAGCAGGGGTCTTGAGATATGCGAAATACACAGATGGTTAAAGGATTAAGGAGGGGGAAGGTTCTTTCCGTCGCCGTCAGTGCACGCGTTGACAGCAAAGATGGAAGGCGATTATCACGACCAGCGATGGACCGAAGGGAAAGAAGGGGTTTCAGGAGGTGATCTCCGTCATCGTGTGGCGTCGGTGTGCGGAGACAAGGCACCGTCAAGGAGAACTGTTTGGCCAAGTTCAACGGTGGACAGGAAACTGCAGCCAAACATGCGAGCACAGGACAACCTTCAACATCGCGTACAGCAGCAAATGTGAACGCCATGTCGTGTTTGATTATGGCGAACAGTCACATAACATTTGATGAGCTACAGAAGAAACAGGGGAGTTGCAGGCTATTTTCCGTAGATGGTGCACCAACACACACAAGGAACGGTTCGCCACAGCCATCCGGAAGCTCCCAGGCAAATGGCTGAAGTGCATTAATATAATATGCAGTTTTTGTGAATAAATTATTTTCCATCCTGTGACTACATTTGTGTCAATCATTTCTGTACGACCCTAGTATTAAAGAATTGACAAAATTTTACAATTGCTTGCGGAAATATGTGTACGATCTGTGACACGTGTTCATCCACCGGCGCTTTCCGATACTTCTCGGAACTTGACCGTCTTACGTCGCTTGCCTTGGAACCATTTCAAAATAAATCAGCAAACTTCCTGTTGGGCGGACATCAAACTCTAATCCGCGCTATGTAACCAGGTCCAGATCCACTAATCAAAACGAGCGTTTAAGCCGTATGAAAGAGCGTCAAAAATAATTAGATTTCAATAAATTTTATGAATACCAATTACATACATAAACAGAAACAAAATACTAACAGAATTAACAGGATTGTGTTGAACAAAAGTATTCATACCCCCCCCCTGCCCCCATTTAAAACAAGAATTGAATACGAAATGAAGTTGGAAAATAGTTTATATTATTTAGGTGAAAATATCGTCTCATACTTATTGTGAAGTGTTCTAATCCTAAAGCGTCCTACAAGATGGGCAAAACTAAAGAACATTCTCAAGAAGTCCGTGAAATGATCATCTAGTTTCAGGAAAAGGTTGCAGGATTCAAGAAGTTCCAAAACCAGCTGAATATTTCCAAAATCTGCATTTTAGGGTCTGTATTCTGTGTGATCAAGGAACGATACAAAGAACATAGAAGATCATGGGTTAACGGTGACCATAAATCAGCGTTCGCGGAGCACGTTATCACCATGAAACACAATTTCGGCTCTATGCAGGACATAATGTCTGTAGTAAAGCGCATCAAAGACCCCCAGAAGATACTGACATATGAAGCATTGATCTTAAGGAGACATCTCATGACAGACAGGATGCTCAACAATCAACTCAACTTTGACAAGAATCTAATACTAGATATCGTCAACAAACTAATTAAACCCTAAACAAGGTTAAGAGAATGGAATGACACTAACTCAACCCTGAGGTCTACCCAAGTTTAAATAACTTCGTTTACTATTTCTGGTCTTTATGCTTTGTTCGTTTATTTTTATTTTTTATTTTTTATTACTGCTTTGATTTTGGCTGCTTTTTCAGTCTGTTGATTAATTCCTTATTTCTACCCCATGGTCATTTGCCCCATTTGATGTTAGATACGGCGTTCCCGGTCACTTGCCCCAGTTTCTTATTTTTATGTATACTATCCTTTACTTTCACAAAACTATACAACCCAATTATTGTAATTTAATTAACAACCAATCATTGTCATTTCACCTTGTTTAAAATCGATATTTTGGCCTTTTGTTTGTAAGTCCACCAGTCAGTGACACTTCACTGTCACCTGATTGGTGGACAAACCATATATAACCGGGTGAGAAAACCCGCGTTACTCTGTAGTGTTGAGCGATACTCAGTTGAAGTACTCGATACCATCGATACCCACGTGGTTATCGTCGATACCAATTACCGAAAACAAAAAGAAAAAAGACATTACTTTTACATTACATTTTTATTTATCCTCATTCATTTTATACGAGGGACGATTGATAAATAAGGTCCCCATGGCTGTAACTTTTTTATTTGTTAACCGATTTTCAAAATTCTTTTTGTATCTTATACTCACATTTGTCCTCTATGTAATG
This sequence comes from Rhysida immarginata, assembly GCA_023313115.1. NCBI lineage: Eukaryota > Metazoa > Arthropoda > Chilopoda > Scolopendromorpha > Scolopendridae > Rhysida > Rhysida immarginata. Next base: position 39,202 of record JAHWFO010101550.1, on the reverse strand, counting down.
CACTATTCACTTTTCGACATAGTCCTCATTCCTTTTCAAGCATTGCGCCAACGCGTGACTAGTTGGGTGAACCCGTCGGAGAGGAATTCCGGAGTTGTTGTCGATACCAGGATTGAATGGCAGCGTTTACCTCGCCGTCAGAACCAACTATGTCCCTTAAGGGGCTCTTTCTTCTTTGGGAAGTGGTGAAAGTCGCAAAGTGCAAAGTCTTTCATTTTTGAACTGCAATTTTTCATCTTTGAACTGTAGGCGCTGCAACGCCTCTGGTGTGTGGTGACTTGTGTGCGGGCGGACGTTATCGTACTCCAGAAGAGGGTCCAAAGCTGCCATTCAATCCTGGTGTCGACAACAACTCCGGAATTCCTCTCCGACGGGTTCACCCAACTAGTCACGCGTTGGCGCAATGCGTGGAAAGGGATGGGGACTATGTCGAAAAGTGAATAGTGCATTACATAGAGGACAAATGTGAGTATAAGATACAAAAAGAATTTTGAAAATCGGTTAACAAATAAAAAAGTTACAGCCATGGAGACCTTATTTATCAATCGCCCCTCGTACATTGAATTCATGAATAAAAATTTATCTACATGTTTTGGGTTTAATCTTGACCTTTTTTTTTTAAAATTAACTCTCTCTCCAGCTTCACTAAATGCGCGTTCAGAAGGCACAGACATTGCAATAACACAAATATTTTAGTGCTAGCTGTGATATAATATTTTCTTCATGACCCTGCCAATATTTAAAACGATTTTCAGATCTTTTAAAATATGCATCTGCAATATAATTCTGAATAACATTTTCTATATTAATTTTGTTATCAGTGCTTTTAGTTGCCATTTCAATCTCTCTAATTCAATCATTTACAGGAAAATCATTTTCATTAAGACATTCATTGGTGACTAAATTACTATTAGGAAGCAAATTTGATAACTCATTTTTGATGACGAAAAGTGAACTAAAAAAAAATCAGCCCAGAATTAGGAAATCTGAGAAACATCTCGTGATACTCGATATTTCAAACAAAGTATCGACGATTTCCAATACTTCGTCGATACCACAAATATCGACGATACTAAAGTATTGGGTATCGCTAAGTCGTTCTAAATTCCTGAAGATGAGATGATTCTCGAAACGTCGTCGAACGCACAATAAAAGACGCTACCTATTGCTATTATCGGACCTTTTTTTTTCTTGAATATTTCCGAGGAATTAGCTGCGACAGGTATTGCTCAAGTAACAAACTCTACTGTTCGACGCCACCTAAATTCCAGGGGTCTCCGAGGATGTGTAGCTAGAAAGAAGCCACTTTTGAAGCCCATTCACAAGAAATAGCGATTGGCATTTGCTAAAGTATTAATAGATAAATCTTCTGCAGTGTTTCGAAAATATCATTTGGGAAGATAAAACGAAAATAAAGTTATTCAACATAGATGGATGCGAGTTTGTGTGGCGTTTTCCTGGAGTTGAATGAATGCTTAAAGGCTACTATCATGCTTGGTGGTGGAAGCGTTTTGTTGTGGGGTTGTTTAAGTTCAGCTTTTAGTCTTTTGCGTGTAATTTTTCAAGCTCAAGCTGTCCTAAGCATCAAGCTGATATGCACTAATTGCGTGAAGCGAGAAGATTTTCAAGCTGCTTTTCGCTTCAAGCTGATATCTAGTTCAGTTTGATTTTAAAGCAAGTTGCTATTTGGAAATGAACGAGGCGCATGCGCACTACATGCCTTTCCTGATATCTGCAATGGGTGCGTACATGGGACGTTATGGTAGTATTTTCCGTTCCCTTTTCTCCTTTGTATTCATGATGTGTTTGAAGTATATCTTCATTTTATTATTATTTCTTCTTTGAGTATTAAAGTATGGTTTAAAATGCCAAATTATTTTTAAGTATGAAAAATGTAAGTGATGTATAGCAGTTAAGATAGAGATAAGAAGAAAACATCACCAAAAATACGAGGCCTTTCGGTCTTTTTATTCAAGGACCTTCATCAGGTAGAAATTTTTGAAAGTCTTCAACTGATTTTTTCATCAGTGAAAGTTTCAAAGAATACAAAACTTAAAGAGTTAAAAAAACATAGTATTGTCCAGAACATTATTACATCATTATAATATCAACTGATTAAAGGTTTTAAGAAAATAAATTTAAAAAATTAAAACATTGTCACAAATATAGTATTGTCAAAAATACAGTAGTTACATCAAAGCATTGTTATATTGTTATTTATTATTAAAAAAATGAAAGAAAAATAATTAATCAAGGACACTTTTACAAGATATAAGGCATCATTATATTTAAATTTGTGATTTTTTTTATTTAAATATTATATATTAATACAGTAAAAATTAAAATAATTAAAAGGGCATCATTATATAATCTCAATTATAGTATTTCCCATTTTTTATCTAATATATAGGATTGCTGAGCTAGACAGTGTTTTGATTTGATTATATGATAACTTTCTTTAATTAGTCTTTATTTTTTCCAATGTTCTTCAGTTCCTAGAATTTTTATATTTTCCCATTCAATGTCGTGATTTTTGTTTTTCTTATGTAAAAATAACTGGTTATTCTCAGTGCATTTTTTTATTTGATATTTATGTTCATCAATTCGTTTTTTCATACTTCTTTTTGTTTGACCAATATAATGAACATTACATTCTTTACAGGGAATTTTATAGATAACATTATTTTTTATATGTTCATTATTATTTTGTTCTAATTTTCTGTTTAGTAAAAAGTTTCCTATTGTCCTGTTATTTTTGAAGGCAATTTTTATATTGTCCTTTTGTTCCCTTTTTATTATTTTTCTAAGGGTTTTATTCAATTTTGGGTGATAATTAAATGTTATATAGTTTTTGTTTTGATTTAAATTAATAATTTGGTCATTATTCTTTTTTATGCAATTTTTCCAGTAAAATTTCCAAAAAACTTTTTCAATAAAATTAATTGGGTAATTATTATCAATTAACATTTTTCTTAATTTTAGTAATTGGGGTGTGATGTTTTTTGTGGAGCAGACTTTATAGAATATTTAGTAAAAGTTTCTGATTTCAAATTCACTAAAAACACCATGGAAGATAATAAAATACAATATCTGGATTTAGAAATTGAAATTGAAAATGACTCCAAATTTTCTTTTGATATTCACATTAAACCCACAAGAGGAAATATTATGATTAACTTTAAATCTTTTCAACCTATACATTATAAAATCAATGTCATAAATAATTTTTTACACAGAATTCATAAAGTCTGCTCCACAAAAGCTACATGGATAATCATTGAACCAGTTTATCCATTAATTCTACGTTATATTCATTCATGGCACATCATTCCAAGTTGTCTGATATATTACATGCTATATCTTAGCATTGAAATTCCAATGAACCATAATGGTTCCACTAAACCAGGTTACTTTGAACCAGTTTTAACTATCATTACTAATAATTGCCACTAGAGGGTAAGGGAGAGTGGGGGTAACAGGAACGCTTTTTTAATTTTATTATGTAAATTACTTTGTTTTTTCGATTTAAATTTTATAAATTTTTGTCTATTTATTTTCTAATTTGAAAACTGCATTTTCTGTTTTGAAATCCACATGTTTTATTTTGAAAAGATTATTTTATCAATTGAAAGCTGCATTTTACCAATTGCAAAAAGCTGTAAATCCCATAAGACACGAATAAGCCCTTTAATGGTTTAATTTTTATTGAATGCAATATAGAGAAGCCTCATTAAAATTATAAGCCACGTCAACATAATGATTGAATATTTTATAAAGGAATTTCTAGCTACCGGCACAAATAGTAAGTGCATTAAAGTTTTCGTAGTTTTGGACAAAACTTTCGAAAATCATTTAAATTTCGCAACCATAAATCCTTCACGACCGCATTTCCCCCCAATTTCCTTTACTAGGCACTGCGCTTTATTCTTTCCATCATTTTCACTGCTTTGTCATCTTCTTCTCCATTAATCACTGTTGATTTGTCCCAACATTAATCGCTGAATTCGCTGATTAATTAAATATGGTCCTTTGGTATTACAAATTAAATTATCTGTCAAAAATGACGCACAGTCTGTATCCTCATCTTTTAAAAACCTCCCCCCCCCTCAAATTGGCGAGATAAATAAAACACCGAGGGAGTGGCAGTAAGAAAAATATTGTTTGTAAAAAATGCAGTAGAGAGCTATATAAAAAAAGTTGCAATTGATGTGCTGTTGTTTCCCGTGTACGTTTGTTTACAAACTTCTTTTTTTCACCCTATGTGTGGTGTCAGAATGGAGTGAAAAAAAGAGGATTACGGCAGCGACAGATAAACAATCGTTTCATCGATTTCAAAGGGAGACAGATTTGGTGGGCACCCAGATGAAAGGAAATAAAACGTGGATGGATTAGGAGGTGAGGAGGAAGAACATTACGTTTCATCCATCAGTTGAAGCAGGAAGTGGGCTAAAGAAAGCCCATTAGGAGCTCCCCTTAAGAAAAAAAAATAAGAACACCAAGAATGAATCGAGTTAAAAAGGCATAATCGTTGGAATGCAGTTAACACTTACTTTTCCAATTGTTTTAGGCTTTTTTACTTCAGACACCCGAGTGCAGTAAAACCATTTGCTTTAAGTAACGCGCACTTTCCTAAAATGCAGCGGTTGGAATCTCCGGTGAACTCAACACTCCACCAGTATCAACAAGCCGACCAGTTGAATATGGTAATTGATGCATGAAATTTAATTAAATGCATTTTAACGAAATCTTTTCAGGCCATTTTGAAAGCAAGCGATTCATCCCCTCCGTGGACAGAGCAGCTTTCACTTGAAAGGCCTTAAAGGTAAACAGACGTTACCTGAACCGCTATACAAAAGGCTACCATAAGATAAGAGCCGCTTTAACAATAATGTTAAGCCAACGAAGCTTTATTATTACTGTCCATTTGTTGTACTGGACTGGCTTACTTAAAGGTGTACAATAAAATTAAGTTAAGAGAGTGGTAGGAAAACCTCACTTGACTCTAAATAACACAAATAAAAAACACATAAAATTAAACGATCAATAAATTCTCATACTACCGAATCCTCTTAACTTGATAGTGTCGGACTGTTTTCCTTCAAAAATGTATGCGTCATAGTAAATATTTCCGAGGTCTCGAAATATTTCTTGCAAACGTTTCAATAAAAATAAAATTGCCCTTTGTTAGAGCGTGAATAAATTCTGTTAGATGATTTAAATGCACTGTTACAGTGGCCATCGTTTATATCGTGTTTATGTAGAAATCTCACATCAGCATATGTCATCTAGGTTCTAACGGGAGAATAAATAGAATTTAAAACATGGAGGTTACGATGAAAAGCTACACTACGCTGTCCAAAGTATTGGTACGTCGCAAGTTCGTGTGATGACATTGGTAACAGCGTGAAGCGAGCTATAATAAGCAAAGAAGAGTTTTAAAGCATCACTCAAGGTCAGTTATCTCAAAAAAGAGTCGTACTCAGCATCTTTATACGTGGCACTGGCAATGGATGCTATGTAGGCAACCATCATTGACACCAAGAATGTTCGGCGGGAGATGAAACAGATGTATTACCAGGGGAGAGTTACGGTTAACATGACGATGATCAACGCTCAACGAATTTTCAAATGGTGCAAGGCCCATCGCAACTATACTGTAGAGCAGCGGTTCTCAACCTGTTTGACCGGCAGAACCCTTCTCAGAATCAATTTCTATGGCGGAGCCCCTTAGGTAAGAAGTCACTCGGACATTCAGTTCCAGGAGGCCAAATCACTTGGACAGAATGTGACCGATAGGCCGCAATAATTTTTATTTATTTTACTAATTATGTATTAATTTTATTTTTTATGTATTTAATAATTTTTTTTATTATATTTTATTATTTTCCTGGAGTGGCCGAAGAGCTTCTGGGAAGTACACGTGGAGCCATTAGGGGAGCCTCTGGGAAGTACACAGGTTGACAAACACTGCTATAGAACAATAGAACGTATTGTAGGAAGTGATCAATCTCGCTTTACACTTTGGCTGCCACATATGGGTGTAGAGGCAAACGCTACATGCCTGACTATATAAATTTGGTGTTGATAGCATTTTGGTGCGGTGCTAATTCGTTTGGAATGGCCTTTGTCCTTTGGTTCATGCGAAGAAAACTGGATTCAGAGTTTATCTGAGTATTCTATATTAGTGTGAGGTGCGTAACAGTTAAATGTGTGAATAATTTAGCACTGGTTATTTTGTTATCACCCAAGGTAATCTAGAATAACAGGTAAGTCCAGTTTGTGAGAAGTGCTTAACGCGCATGCGTATTGTGACGTCACTGGATGACTTTTGGCATTACTTCTGACAGTGTGCGGTAGCCATTATTCTGGTCACAAAAGAAAACGTTTTCACGTAAAAAAACAAAACTCTTACGTTGTATTTCTGAAGAAACGTTTATTTGTAAACTTACTATTTTATAAATCAATATTTCTTAATTCTTGCATAAATAAAGTTATTATGAAATAATATTGAAATTATTATCTTTGTCTCTTAACTGCTAACGGTTCCGACGAATCAATTTCGAAATCTTAACGAGGAATGATAATTATGCCTAATGATAACGCGAAATACGTTATCGTCCTTGTCTCTGTGTTCGCTTAATGTTAACTATCCGCACATCGCGCGATGACTGATCATGCGACAAAGGTAAATGAATTTATATTTTAAAGACACCCCCCGTTCTAACGAACTGATATATACCCCTTTTTCTATTTAGTCACAGTAAATTTCACTTATCTTGGACGCATGATCAGTCAACGCGCGATGTGCGGAGAGTTAATTAACCCTGTGTTCACATTAAAAAGAAATACGTAAGTACGTTTTACAATAATTATAAGTCCCTCCTTATAATGGCATTATTATTTAATTAAAATAAATAGTATAAAGGATGAGAATTGTGAAGGAAATGAACGAGTCGTCATGTGTCGCTATCACACAACTGTTTTCATTGCCGCCATGCTTTGGTTTCTGTGGAGGTTTCGATTTAGCGGGTATTGGTTTCGATGTCATCCAGTGACGTCAAAATACGCTTGCGCAGTAAGGCAATTTTTACCATTTCCGGCAAAATGACCCCCACCTTGTTCTAGATCACCTTGGTTATCACCCATCCACAAATCTGTAACTGGATGATTCGATGACATCGGCATGGTAGAACTTGAATGGCCTAGACAGAGTTTCGCCCTCAACAAAAAATTTTGTGAGATGAGTTAAAAAGTCAATTTCGTGCCACTTCGTTCAATATTTCAGTGTCCGAGTTGGCAGCTGCACTAAATGAGGAGTGGCACAAAATGACAGATATCACCTTCCGGAACCTTGTGAAAAATCTTCCTAGACGAGTAGAGGATGTGAGAACTGCTAAAGGGTGGCTCGGCAAAGAAAAACCGTCTATATTTTTGTTGTGTACAATTAGAAATAGTAAAAAATTATTTCTAATTGAATGTAACAAGCTGGTTGAATGCAACAAGCTGGTTTGTCATTATTGGCTAAACCCAGTTGTAGGCTACCTTTCTTTAATTTATTCTTCAACATCCATAGCGCGATTCAACTTGAAACCTGGAGAGCCAGATCTTCTTGATTATCCTTCAATTCCTTTACAACTTTCTTAAGCCATCTAGATTCAGTCCAGTCTCGGAAATCACCCAGCCCAGGTGATTATTTTATTTCTTCAAAGCATCCCATTCAGTCTGACTCTGTTGTTGTTCATCCGAAACTCGAACTACCCAAATCTCGCCAATTTCCTTGTCTTGATCTTGCCTCAATTGCAGCTCTCTTGCTGAAATCTTCCGGATTTCTGCGTTTTCCCTTATTATCCCTCAAACTTATTCTCACTGTTAAGTAGCGGAAGAATGGAGCTACTTATTTTTATCATGTCCGTCTGTCTATCTGTGCTCTTCATTTTTTCGACATCCTTTGATGTAGAAGGCTGATAGGTTACTTGTGGGCATGTCCTACTTCATATTGGCCCACTGGGGTAGACTGATCCATATGGTATATGGATATGTAGAGGAGTGAAATTTGTAATGTAGATTGATGTAGACAAGACCTACACTACTATTAAGTTTAGGCCGGAATTGCTCAGTAAGATCGGACTAATAGGTCAGTCCGAACATATGATATAAGGATCTAGCATTTACGGACTTTTACAGTGAACGTGTTTCAAATGGTAGCAAAAGGCATGTGAGAAACAAATTTCTTTTCGATTTTCGAAATATAAGGTTTGAGTAAGTTAACTTTTCTAGTCTTTTTCTTATAAAAATGGGAGATAAAAAGATTAAAAATGGGCTGTTTTACTTTTTTTTTTTATTCCACTTTTAAAAGAGGTCAGCTTCCTTGAACACATGCTTCCGCTACTTTCCTGTACGTTCCTAGGGGGTATTCAATTCTAAGCGTTTGAATACTGTTGACCGTGTTAATATTTTAAGCGATTGATAAACAAATTTAAGCAATTTTCGATAGCAAAAAAAAACGTTTCTAGTACTTCCGGCGGCAAATGCGAAATAATCGTGTCAGCAAATATCGAAATTAAACTAATCAGTTTTTAAGATAAAAAAGCTTTCAGTTCTGTTGTTGCAACTGAATAAGTAGCGTGAATCCCGTGTATTTTTATAACAGCCGGTTATGCTGCTAAATAATCAGCGCGTGATATCAATTTTGAAGGCTAATATAGTGGCGAAACAATTTTGGCTTTGTTTTATCTCCGTTGAATAGTAAACAATACGGACATGCAATTCCTGAATGAACTCGCTAACCTCAACCATGCAATTAGAGTTGATAAACAGCGCCAAAAACGTCACCAAACCTCTTTTCTCCTGATCTGTAATGCGCAAACAGCTAGTTGACAATACTCTTATCGGAATTTTAATCGGAAATCTCAAATAATTCATTAAATTCAGAACATACGTGCTTCGAACAACGTAACCCCGGAAACGGGATAATTGTTAATTTTATTCGAAAGTAATCCGGTTTTGTTTTTTTTAATTTTTATTTTTCTTTTTTTTTCTTTTGCTAATCATTGATCCGACAACAACCTTACCTTCACAAACAGTCATAAATGCACATTTAAATAAATTAAAATGCATTTTAAATTTTCGCTATAGGAAAAAATGCTTGCACAACAAAAAAAAGTTTCCCACAGGTTTAGGTAGAAATATTTTTTAAATGAAAAATAGAAAAGAAAATTCCACAGCCTGGGATCGAACCAGGGACCTTCATATAATGAATTAAAAGTGAAAAATAGGAAAGAAAATAAGGTTACTGTTTCGACCCCAGGATGTGGAATTTTCTTTCCTTTTGTTCATTTAAGGTGTACCCCAAAATGATAGCCTCATACCTATTCATGAGGTGGAACACATAGAAATGAAAGAAAGAAAGAGAGGAAGGAAGGAAACTCCACTTGTCCACAAAAGAAGTTTAATATGTATCATACGAGGGTTGGGGCAAAAGTCATGGCAACTATTTTTTTTCTTGAAGATACCAGTCCGGTTGGAAAATGTGCCATATACAGACGAAAGGACAAGGTGTTAACTACATGTGTGGACAATGAATAGCACTGAAATATCGTAACACACTAATTTATTACGGTAGTATACACGGCAATATGGCCTTCACGGTTGCTCATCACTGGTTGACACACGTCCTTGCTGAAACTTTCCTACCCACCGTGCTACTGTACGGTATGGTAGGGCATTATTCCCAAGGGCTTCCACTAATTCACTGTGACATTCCATCGCATTTCTCCCTCGGAGAACGGCTATTTTGATGTAAGCGCGCTGCTCAACACGAGTTACTTCCATCTCGCACGACACTCACCAACTGACTGATTTCACAACCCTCGCTGCGCTACTACCAGCTATCACAGAGCCATCTGTTGTTCTGCATACACACTATGCCTGCAGAACTTCCACACGACACATATACGTTTGTGATCCGTTCACATATCTACAAGAAAAAAAATAGTTGCCATGACTTATGCCCCAACCCTCGTATATGTATACATATTAAACTTCTTTTGTGGACAAGTGGAGTTTCCTTCCTCTCTTTCTTTGATACAAGCATCCACAGATTCCTAAGGTCAGTGTGTTTTATTTCTTTATTTACATAGACATGAGACCAAGCGAACTGTTGATAACATGCGTATATTTACATGGACATCAGTGACAATCTACACTAAGTTTTAATTAGTTATCTTACATTGAACAAAATAAAAGAAAAATGAGGAAATCTGCCGTCCCATAAAGATAGCCTCACTATGGTGTAATGACCCACAAATGCCCCCTGTTTGGCAATAACATTCAGTATTCGGTCGTGCGTGCTATCGACGAGTTTCTGCAACACATCTGCATCAAGTTCCTCCCACGCAGTAACTATGGCTGCCTTCAGCTAATGCACATTGTCAAATCGTCGTCCATGTGCATAAACTGACTTGTAAAGGATACCCCACAGATTTTCCATTTAGAGGTTCAGGTCAGGAGAACAAGGAGGCTAGTTCAATACAGGCACACAATTGCCTAAGAACCATTCTCAAGTTGAGTTGGCTGTGTGACAAGGGGCATTGTCTTGTTCTAAGAACCAGTATGGACCCTCAATTTCTTCAGCGAAGGGCAGTAAGTGCATTTCAAGCATCTCTTGATAATTGTACTGGCTCATACAGGATGTGAGAAAGGTTAGATTCGTTTTTCCGCCATATCCGAAGCAATACCACACCATTAAGGATGCCCCTCCTTGTTGCCTCTTAAAGAAGACTTGCTCTTCCAGAAGTTCGTGCAGGTAGTATGCCCAGCCATCTGGTCCATCTAGGTTGAATTTTTTTTTCATCAGAGAAGAGGACTTGGTGCCATTTTATTATTACACACTTTTATTGAACTTCACTTGTTTGTGTGTTTGTGCGCAAATTTTGTAATCAATATTTTGCCCACTTCCGGACTACGTAGAGCTCTGCAACTTTCCCCATCGGCGTCTTATCGATGACAATGCATATTTCGATCGTTAGTTTCACTAGTCTTTCATTTATTCGTAAGTTATTTAATGTTTAAATTTAATATGAATACAGTGCAATCATGACGTAACGACTGCCTATATTGTTGTTTATTGTTATCGTTGTTAATTGTCTTATGTAATTGTTGTTAACTTGATCATCAATGCTAGCAAAGTTGTTGATTGTGGAGAGCATTGTTTATGATTAGCCAGCGTAATGTATTGTAAACGCTTTCCCGAGTTCAGAAGTAGCCGACTGGGAAGATTCCCAAGGTTTTTTTTTTGATTTTATCATATAAAAGCTTATTTTTTTAAATAAAGACTAAAAAGAATTAAATAAAATATATAAAATAAAAATTTTAAAGTACACACTTTCACATTAAAAAGTGCAGTAAAAAGTAAAAAAATCTAATTTGCAAAAAAAAAGGTAAAAGTGTGATGGTGCGTTCATTTTATTATGTAGTATTTTCTTTTTAAAATTTAATATTAAACGCGCCACCACACTTTTACCTTTTTTTTTGCAAATTAGATTTTTTACTTTTTACTGCACTTTTTAAGGTGAAAGTGTGTGCTTTAAAATTTTTATTTTATATATTTTATTTCCACCTATCTACTGTAATTTCTGGCCCAGAAACATCTTCTGTTTTTGTGTGCTTGTTTAAGCTTCGGTTGACTCCTCTTCTTCTTGTACTTAAGCATGTTGCTGCAAGAAGCAACTCTGCCCACAGATGATTTACTCACTGCGACATTAGGGTCAGGTGCCAACTGTCGGAGAGATGACCTGTTGTCTTTCAGCTTTCTAATAATTAGTCTCTTCTGCCTTTCAGAAAGTTTCTGTGGTCTGCCACTTGACTTTTTCTTTTTGTAATCACGACCGAGTCATAGAACGTTGTTCACCACTTTCGGAGATCAACCAATCTTGCTGGCTATGGCCCTATTGCTCAGGTTCTGCTTCTTATAGGCTGTGATAAGACCCATTTCTCGTTCGCTCAAACACCTTGCCACGAGCCATGCTGCTCTGATGATCTAGACAGTTGATATGGTCACGGACCTGTCACAAGCTGGTTGGTGTTATTTCCACTACGCCGCAAGGACTTTAATATATGCAACACCTCAAGAGTAGACCAAGTACCGGGAATTTTCAAGAGTAGATCAAGTATCATATTTCTACTTTTTGGTTCAGGTTTCTCTCTGTTTTGTTTAATGCAAGATATCCGATTAGAACTTGGCGTGTAATGTACCTAATATTTTTGTAAATGCATTATGATAGAGTACTTCGTTTGATTTTATTTTTAACCCCATGAATATATGCGAGGCTATCATTTTTGGGACGTACCTTATAATCATTACGGCATAGAATAAAAACCGTCATGAACCAGTTTAAAGATATTTTTATTCCTCGGGCATGGTCGTTGAGCTCAACGAACTAATAGTAACCACTGAATCCCAAGACTATACATGAGTGACAGTAAACATATTAACATGAGTTAAGTAACCATGGAAAATTTCACGAACAATTAGCTTTTCACTCGATCATCCATAAATACTTTCAGCGTCGAGAATCATATAAAATGCGACCCATTGAAAACTAAACATCTTTGCCTTGAGATTTGCTTTAAAATATTAGCAAGCAAGAATATTACGCTCAATAGATACATACAAAACGATAGTTCTCTACTCTTCGGAGACGGCTTTCGACCGTTAAATCGTACGTTAAATCGCGTTACAAACACTAACGAGACTTCATGAATAATGCCAGAAGTCCAAGGTAATGAAGTGTGGTTAGTTTTTCCCCAATTATTTCTTTATAGATTGCTTGTTTTTTAAATTTTCAATGAGACGATACGATTCGGGATTGCGTCTCAAAAGCCCATATAAAAATAGAAACTTAAAGTTTAAAAAAAAAAGTCCAATAATTTTGGATATCTCTAAATTAGAGGGGGTACACGAGGGCTGCATTCTTGACTTATTCACAATTGTTGAAAAACAATAGAAATAATTATTTACTTGCCTTACTAATCTTTTTTTCGTTAAATATAAGAAATCCGTTCTGCACACAAAACACGACCGAAATTACTCTAAAAACGCCAAATTTTTCGATAAGAAAAATAACATATTGAATTAACGCTTTATTTTTCCCCTCAAAAAAAAAACCCAACAAAAAAGATAATTGATGAAAAATAGGAAAGAAAATTCCACAGACTGGGATCGAACCAGGAACCTTCTGCTCACGGTGCAGATGCGCCAGCCAATTGCGCCACTGCGGACATGGAAGCATTACGCTATCTACATGCCCTTAGGGCTGGCTGGAGCAGTACCCAGTTTGCAGGCTGGGACTATCTTTCCTACTGGCGTAATAATCGTTAAAGAATAATAATTGGATGTTCTATGAGGATTTTATACACGCCATACCTCAGATGTTTAAATTATTGATGAAAAAGATTATTACGCCAGTAGGAAAGATAGTCCCAGCCTGCGAACTGGGTACTGCTCCAGCCAGCCCTAAGGGCATGTAGATAGCGTAATGCTTCCATGTCCGCAGTGGCGCAATTGGCTGGCGCATCTGCACGGTGAGCAGAAGGTTCCTGGTTCGATCCCAGGCTGTGGAATTTTCTTTCCTATTTTTCATCAATAATTTAAACATCTGAGGTATGGCGTGTATAAAATCCTCATAGAACATCCAATTATTATTCTTTAAAAAAGATAAGTAGAAAGTCTTCATTCACTTGCGCCACCGGTATTTTATCCTTCCAGATCCCCCTGGAGCCACCTTTTCGGAGTGCGTGGCTGGACAGCTGTTTATGCGAAGCGAAGAAGTGCAAGGGTTTCTTCAAGCTCCTGAATGAATGATAATCAGAAAAGCCATATCGGGGGAGGGGAGTACAGTGCGTGTAGCAGTATCTCAAACCCAATCAACCGGGGGACTCCCTTAGCGCAATTCAAAAGAGGATCTTTTGGAAATTCAACTTAGCGAAAATGGACGATAAGTATGTACCTGAACACGACCACGACAATGCTCGTCCCCATAATAACCGAGAAACGACTGCCACGATAGCCGAGATGAGATTCCAGAAGAAACCCCTCTGCTGATTGCGAATTTTTCCCAGATCGTTCGCACGGTATGTGGCTCCGCGTTGTCCTGCGACAGAAGAGCGCGACTTCTGTTCACCGGCTACTTCTACTTCAAAACGGAATACATCCGCTCCAACTGTTTAGAGTAGAATAATTCTCTCGATGAAACGAACATTCCACGGGTTTTCTAGAACATATCCACACAGCGGTTTGCTTAAGCTTTTGTCATATCGTGAGGGAAAATGCGGCAGTTCTTGTTGAACGTGCTAAGGTCGTGAAAGTGACGAACCAAGTTTGAAGTCTGTGATGTGCCTAATTAAGCTGATAATCATCGAGTTCTAATTATTGAACTTCCACGGTTCGATTTGGTGGCAGTGCTGTGGTTCACGGAACATACCAAACAATAGACAGAAGGACGAAATGAATTTCTGAACATGGGAACAATAATATATAATGTCTTTCCACTGAATGTCGTAAGTGGCTTGAACAACGTTAGACAACAACAATATTGCAAGACTTTTGACTCATACTCTGTACATCTACCAAAATTTATGGGGTTTTTTTTGTTAATTAATGAGTGCCTGTGAGACCTCCCATAGTTAAACGAGCAACTTGAAAACAACATTAATCCTCCATAATCGCACCAGAGCACTAAATTCATCGAGAATTATTCTTTGGCCATCGCGGTGGACTTCTAAACTCGGAAACTTCCCGTTTCTTTTTACAGAGGCCTAGTTAATACATGATGGATAGATACGGAATTATTCTCATTTGAAATTGCATGAAACCATTTTTAAATAATCCAAGCGCATGTTATATTCTAGCGCAAATCGTCAACATTAAGCCTTATGATACCGTATATCATGAAAAAGACAGTTACCGACCTCTTTAACGAGGCATACAAAATTTAAACTTCTAGGTTTGCCATTTATTTTCTATTTTTTTTTTTAAATCTCGATAGTAGAGGTTTCAGATTCCCTATCGAGTTCGGTTTTCGATGCGACAAGAATTTTAGACTTACAGGGGCGTGAGCACTTCCTTTATTATCTTTCTTTCTTTTCTTGTCTTGGGAAACCCGAGCAACAGAAAACATTAAAGCACCCAATTGAGAAAGACTGAAAACCGTTTCGGGTGTCTCCGTTCGGTTTCGCCTGCGGTTGCTTGTGAAATCCAATGAAGCTCTTTTACTCCCCTCACCCGTGTAAAAGGATGAAGATGTCACGTGATTCTCAAACACTGAAGCTTTAATTGCTTAACCCATTTCTTTCCCTCTTCATCCACCGCTTAAAAATACAGGAATATGTCAACATCCTTAGGGGGAATTCAAAATCTCCCACTTTCACGTACGTCCATTACGCGTGAAGTAAAAATAGAAGAGATTAAAAAAAAAAAACCCCGATATTTCGAGAGAGACATTTCTAACAACACGTGAAACATCTTCTCATCTGATTTTCGTAAAGTAGATATACATTATTCACAGCCATGTTTATTTGTTGAGTAAAAGAGACGCAAATCAAATTTCGACTGTGCTCTTCAAAAAGGATAGATTAGGTTTCAGTTGAATTTCTTTTTTGCTGTTTTTGTTTTTTGCTTTAGGTGAATCCAGTGAGAAACGAGAGCGTAGGAGTCGATGAACGAGTTAAAGTGGTGGGGAAGGGGACAGTTAGTGAAAAATGAGGGTAGGGAGAGGTAAAGTGGAAAGTAAGGGTGGAGAGAAGGGTAAGTGGGTGACAGGGCGCTCGTGAGACACTAAAGAGTGTCTTCGGGTCGACAGACAAGGCGACACTATTAAGCGGTCAATCGAAAGAGGAGATACGATAACATAAAGCGCGTAATTACTTTGAGTTTAAAACCTGTAATCACATGGGAAAGAGACGAAGGCCCCTCTTTGCCTTTTCGAAATAATTTTTTTTGCCATGTGTATCTTCAAGTCGGACTGGAAAAAAATATCATGAGCGGGAAAAGCAAAACAACAACAACAACAACAAAAAAAACTTTAATTACAATTTATAGAAACAAAAAGGAAAAGAATGATGCCTGCTTTGATTAAATCGAAAAAAGGAGCAACGTTTCTCCCCGAGAGAGACAATTGTCCTGAAAGGGAGTCATCACGAGTCGTTAAAATGTGGAGCTCGTGACAAAGTCCCCCTTTTACCACACCGATTACCCCATGAGTCCATAGCGAGGCTTTACTACCTCAATATCACTCTCACCCACAACCAACTCTTTTCCGTCTCGAGATTTTATTGTTCTTGTTTCTCTTCCAAAACCCCCTTTATGGAGTCGAATAAACACTTCTGGGCGCTAGAGTTCTACGAACAAAAGGTAATGTTAAAAAAATAAATAAAAAGGACCAGAGCTACCAAGAGTTCAAATCATTCAACGACTTCAAGTAGAGAGATGATGAAGAGAGGCAGGGGCTATGGTCGTTCGTCTATATTGCAGAACATTTTTCGAATGTTTATGAAGAAGAAAGTGGAACGGTGCGCAAACAATAACCACATCGTCTCTCAGAAAACAGACAAGTTACTCAGAGCAATAAAAACTGCAATAGTTTGATAAGTAGTGTGTTATAAATATAAACCGTCTTTAAAGAGGTTCTGTGTCTCAGAACCAAAATTGTTAAGTAGCGCTTTTTACGAAAACTCGAAGAAAAAATTTAGTATATAAACAATAAGCCACGAACCTCCTCAGGTTATTTATCATCTGAAATTCTATTTGATGAACTCTTCAGAGGATCTAAAAAGATTTAATCTTTACGGTGTTCTTTTTTTCTTTTGAGAAGCGAAAACTATACTTCGATTAAAAGAGAACATAATACCGTATATTCACAAGCACATAAAAAGGAAAACGTGATTTAAACATGATGGTTCTGTTCTACCTTAATGTCGAAATCAGCGATATAGTCGATACAATTTACTAATTCAACACTATTCTTCGGTATGTCATCTTCACGATAAGCAACGGTATTTGAAACAACTTATTCGGGGCCCAAAACCATTCAGATATATAGAAACTATAAAATAATAAAAAAGTCAGAAAAAGTTTAAGAGAACCACAGTACGGTAATTATCAACATTACCAATAATCCAACTTATAAAGATAAAAGATGAAACTCTGAAAGAAAGAAAAATAAGTATACAAGAATAATAAGTTCTGTGATTAAGGAGACTATTTTTCTCTTAAGGAGCAGCAGGAGCAAACAATTAACGAAGCAAACTCTAACCGTCAATCGCTCCTCCCATCGCTCTCCCTGTCTATTTCCGATTAACACTTCCTTCTTTCGCGGTTTGAAGCTTAGAGTTCCAATAAAAGATGTACTTCCGAGTTCAAACACTCCCCAGGGTACTTAGGGCCCTTACCAAGAGATTTATCCTTTTCTTAACACTCACTGCATTAAATGCTGCATTATCTCTTCTCCGGTTCCTAGCAGACGGCTGAAGTCGCCGGTGCTGCTTTAGGGTTTTGGATTTCATCGTGATGTTTTTCCAAGCTCATGTATCCGGTATTTCATTTTTTTCATGCTTGCTGGTTAAAAGTTTTTCACTTTATATATTGCTCATAAAAATTACGGGAGATTTCAAAATGAATACGAAGCGATAAAACAGAAGCATTTGATATAACCAAATGACAAGTCAAAGAAAGTTGTCCGATTATGCAATTGAGATGCAAAATCAAACTTTCATTTCATTAGTCAAAATGCATTATAAAAACGCAGAAAATACTCGAATATCCGCACCTTCTCTAATCATCAAAGTGCACATTCTGCAATTTCCTTACTCTTGTAATGCCCCTGCAACACGATTTACTCGAAGCCTGGTGAGCCATAGGACTGTCTTGAAGCTGGTCAAACATAGACGATAGTGGCAGCAGCACTTGGCACATCACAAAGCGTAATGAGCAGACTGTGGAATCGCTTTCAAGAGACTGGCACAGTAAGAAGAAGACGAGGGCAGTGGTCGCCCATCTGCCACAACAGCAAGAGATGACCGCTACTTGACGTTACTTGCACGAAGGAACCGTGACGGAACTGCGGGGATAGTTTCTGGCTGCCACTGGATGGCGGCTATGCACACAGACCATACGAAATTGGCTCCATCGTGTTGGACTGTATGCCCGGGCGATCATTGGTATGCATTCAGTTATCTGCCGAACACTATAGAACCCGTAGAAAGTGGGCTGATGAGCATCATCATTGGATCCGTGATGAATGGTCAATTGTCCTCTTTTCTCATAAGTCAAGGTTCATTCATCTTGCCCTAATCTGGCGTGAACGAGAAACACGGGAAATCAAGGATTCGTGCGAGAAAGGGACTGCTTTGGTGGTGGTGGAATATGATATGGGCTGGCAAAGAAGCCCATCATTGGTGCGGACCGAACTACCAAATTGACAGGGAGAAGGAGGCCTGAATGACAGTCAGGCTGTGGTTGAATTAATACTACGGTATGCTGGAAAAAAAAAATCACACCAAATAGACACCAATCTGACAGCAGAACACCAACGATGGGCTTCTCTGCAAATGACGTGAAGTACCTTACCAACTTCAATTTTTTTTCTCCTAATAAAACAAAGATTTTAACATTCGATGTAGAGTAATTGAAAGGTGCTCTACAATTTTGCAATTGACACTATGCCACTTATCTGTCATAGTTTAGGAGATACACTATCTATCCAAAAGTATTCGGACACTTTCGATTTTAGGCGTTTTGTGGAATATTTAGAAAAATACTTGACGAATTATCCTGAAACTTCAGGGGAGTAAGGAGCATGTTACACATCATATATTTCATCGAAGGTTTTGTCCCGAAGACAAATAGTAACGAATTGAACAAAAAAATAATGATTTGGGATCACCCTGTAAAAAATAATGCTTGAAATGCATTGTAACTGTAGCATATGCTTATGAGGCTTCTTTTACTTGTCTGTGTTCATTTGGATGAGAATAGCACGTATAATCATGGAGATATTAAGGTTTCTTTAAAAAAATCGAAATGCTTTCGTAAGTTTTTTGTTTATAACATGCAGGGTTTTCAACCCCATGCAATGCCATTTTCATAAAACTTGACAAACTACAGTAGAGACAACACCCTCCAATCAGAATATAAAAATATTAAATAGTTGATGAAATATGAGCATTTTTACTAAATAATATTTAACTGCGCATGCGTTATTATTGACTTCATATCAGCGTAAGAAGAAGAAGTTGATACTGGTGTCCGATCCAAAATAAAACTTTGGAGAAAGCCTTTTATCGTTTTGTTTATTTTTGATAGCAACTGAAATTCAACTCATTCTATCGACGATATCTTTCTGAATTTTCATGATATGTTCTTGGGCTTTTCATAAGAGTAGCTCTATACATTTGGCTAATAAATTATGCAAAAGCCAATTTGGTAACCCTTGCGCATGCGCAGTTAAACATTATTTAGTAAAACTGCTCATATTTCATCAAATATTTAATATTTTTATATTCTGATTGCAAGGCATTATCTCTCCTATAGTTTGTCAAGTGTCCTGTAAATGACATTGCATTGGGTTGAAAATCCTGCGTGTTATAACCAAAAAACTTACGAAAACATTTTGGACTTTTTTAAAGAAGCCTTAATATCTCCATGACTATACGTGCTATTCTCGTACAAATAAACACAGATAAGTAAAAGAAGCCTCATAAGCGTATGCTACAGCTACAATGCATTTCAAGCATTATTTTTTACAGGGTGATCCCAACCATAATTGTTTTGGTTCACTTTGTTGCTAGACCTCTATTTGTCTTCAGGAAAAAACCTTCGCTGAAATATATGAGGTGTAACATGCTCTTTACACCCCTCAAGTTTTAGGATAATTCGTCAAGTATTTTTCTAGATATTCGACAAAATGTCTAAAATCGAAAGTGACCGATTACTTTTGGGTAGATAGTGTAAGTTTCCAAAATTTATGAACACTTTCTTGCATAAACTTGAAAATGAAACTACCAAGAGCCCCTATCCTGCTTAGTAATAATGGGTATTTTTAATTTCATTACCTACAGCAAATAATTTTCGAGTTATACGCTCTATTACCAGACTTTTGCCTCACCAGACTTTTGTATTTTGTGGATAGAGATTTTCCCTTCCTGAACTGAACAATGGCTTGAAGTGAGCGTAAGCGGACTACAGGAGCAATTCGTAACAAATTTCAAGAGAGGCTGGAGAGCCGTGATTTTCTACGACTATAAAAATGGCCTAAATCCGGACTATTCTCTATCGAAAGCATGTGTCACAAATGAATATCGAGAATTTGGAAGGGAGCGGAAGTCTCTGAAAGACGATCCCCCCCCCC
>JAHWFO010101550.1:0-17538 GCA_023313115.1 Rhysida immarginata | reverse complement strand
GAAAATCGACCCCCCCCCCCAAGATAACGTCCTGGCTACGGCCCTGTATATGGACGTAATTTCGGGTGTCTCCGGAGTCGACTTGAAACAATCCTTTTCTGATTGGCTTCAACGGATGAATCTGTATAAAAAGTATCGGGAACAATTTTTTTCCTGACGTGACTGTAGTTCGCAGCGCGCTCGCATCGAGCGTTTGTTCAGGCTAGACGAAATTTTAGTGGACCCCTGTCGAGTGACTCGGTGCAAGCTCAAAATGCAGCGAACGATTGAACAACGGTACGCCATCAAATATTGTGTTGGAGTGGGGAAATCAGGTACGGAGACGTTGGGCCTGATTTGACAAGTGTTCAAGGATGAAAGCATGTCACAAACTGCAGTTTTTAAGTGGCACAAGCTCTTCAAAAATGGACGAGATAACGTGCAATGTGTGCGTGAAGATCTGAATTCAGACCGTCGTTTTGTGTGCGCATAATCGCAGATCGAATTGGCATTGATAGGATGACAATGCACACCATTATCCCTGCAAATTTGGGGATGTGGAAGATCTGCACCAAACCCGTCCCGAAGGTCTTGACGGACGACCAAAAGCAGAGGCGCAAAACGGCGTCGCGACGATTCCCCAACCCCCTTACAGTCCCGACTTAGCCCCAGCAGACTTTTTCCTATTCCCAAAAGTGAAATCCTCCCTCAAAGGACACCACCATAGGACCCTAAGTGCCGTCAAAGAAGCTTGCACGCGTACCTTTAAGGACCTTCCGGAATCCGTCTACCAGGGAGCCTTCGAGTCGTGGAAAAGCCGCTGGCAAAAGTGTCGACGCTCAAGGCATGTACTTTGAAGAATTTTAAGGTTTTGTAACAATATCGGAAATAAATCTATTTTTCAGAAACTTTTCCCGATACTTTTTATACCCAGCCTGTAGAAAAAGACTCAAAAAATTTTTTTGTTCTAAACCTCTTGTGTTGTCCGTGGTTACAAACTTCTAAAGCGTCCCTTGTACTTTGCAGAACTAACAATATACAGGGTGATTACAAAAGAACTTCACACTTTTAAAAATTTTTTACATCAAAGCTCTTCAGAATATAGACACACCACATACGGATTCTTAAAGAAAAACTCTTGCAGTTTATTGTGACACAGTTACAGATGTTCAATATGCCCCCCGTCGTAACTTGAGGATGATACCAAGCGATGGATTGGTCGAGCAAACAATAACCTGGAACTTGCAAAGTGGCCACCGCGGAGCCCCGACCTCACACCTTGTGATTTCTTTTTATGGGGGTGTGTAAAGGACAAGGTCTTCACCCTACCCCTTCCCCGTGACCTAGACGAGCTGAAAGAACGCATTACGGTAGCGATACGTGGGATTGATGGAGACATGTTAATGCGAGTTTGGGACGAATTCGACTACAGGGGGGCATATTGAACATCTTTAACTGTGTCACAATAAACTTCAAGAGTTTTTTTTTAAGAATCCGTATGTGGTGTGTCTATATTCTGAATAGCTTTGATGTAATAAATTTTTAAAAGTGTGAAGTTCTTTTGTAATCACCCTGCACAGTATTTTGCGAAATAAAAAGGCAGCGTTGTGGAATTCTTAAATCCAATTGAGGAAGCATTCGTGAAGCTATTTCTGTGAAAAAAAACATGGGAAATTAAACGAAGGTAAAAAGTGCGGGGGGGGGGGGAGGATAATTTCTATCTTCTACTTTTAATCCCTTTTTAAAATCTCTCACTTTTTATCCATTTGTTATCCATTTTTTTGCTCCACTTTAAGGAGGCAATTTCCTTAAATATTTGAGATAAAAATTGATAGTTAATAATGGGGGAAGAAAGTGGCAGATAAAAGTAGAGCTTGAAAAGTCGGGGCTAAGTAGGGCCAAAAGATGGGGGTAAAAAGTGAAGTAAAAAGTATCCCACCTCCACTTATTCTTTTTTATCTATTTTTTATCTGCTTTTACTCTTCTATTTTTAACCATTTTAGCTTGCTGAGCGATTCCACAGGTTGCTTTTTTCTTATTTCGCAAACTATATTTTAATTTCGCAAGGTGTGCATTTTTTATTTTGCGAGTCGCATTTTTTATTATGCAAAATAATTTTTTTATTCTGTAAGTTGCATTTTTGTTTTATTTTGGAAAATGCATTTTTGCATTCGCAAAAGCTCCAGCATTTTGCTTTGGGAATTTTCTAAATCAATAAATTTTCATTTCATTCACAGTAATGTTCTAAGTCGAAATTTATTAAAATTCAACTGTCTCTATGGATATTTTAATAACTTAATGCTTTATTTCACAGGTTAGAATTTGTACACCTTTCTGTAAAAAAAAAAAAAAAAAAAAAAAAAAAAAAAAAAAAAAAAAAAAAAATGTTGTTTTTATTTTGCATTATGATTTTAAACGAATCCATATTTTAAGTGTCATATCGCTATTGCAACCATCATTGTTCAGTCACTCCATGTAGTGTCAACAAATCCTTAAGAATTATTCTAACATCTTACTTAAATGCTGACCGATTTCTGTCAAAATGAAATGGCTTACCTGCCTAATGAAGCCCTACAAACAAGTGAATATTACATTTCAGACAAAATTGGTAAAGAATAAATCATTAGATGATCAGTGAGGGTTTTAATTGTACGCCAACCTCAGCTGTTCAAATTAATGATGAAAAATAGCAAAGAAAAGTGAAGTAAAAAATATCCCACCAATGGGATACTATTTGCGATTTTCTTTCCTATTTTTCATCATTAAAATGGGTAAACTTGTCGAAATAAATGCCCCTAAGAATCATTCAATTAACCCTTTGCTGGTAACATGTCGACTAAGTTTCTTAAAAAACAGGACTCACTTTATTAACTTCAGTTCCGGTGATCAAGTTTCTTGACGAGTTCATTGTGAAAAAAGAAATGCGATTGCATCGCGATCAGAAAACCACATTCGGTTCTGGAGGATTCAAGTGGACCCTGGTGAATCGATTTATCATGACGGGGTAAAATTTTTTGTATTCAAGCGAAGACTGCTCACTATCTTCTCATAATACGCTGGGGTTTCAATGAAAAAGAAAAGAAAAAAGAATCAGAGGGAGAGAGACAGGTTCGCGAGAAATCATTGAAATGCTTGACATTGCGTGAAAGTTTCAAGCGATGGTCACGTGCTGCTGGAGACCATTGATAATCGATGATCGATACCTGTGGCCAGAAAACAAGGCTCGGTTTGATTTGGCGTCGAGCCTTGGCGAATACAAAGTCGACGTGTGAAGGAATGAATGCATTCATGCTTGCTCTTTGGAGTAAATTTTAGAAAGTCTACGAAGATGAATTACGTTCTTGGGCAGCTGACCGACCCAATCGCTTGAAAGACTCTTTCGTGCAACAATAAACCCGCTTTCTTCATTTCTTTCACTCTGCTATTGGAAATAATACCACCACTCCAGACGCTTTTAATTAGCTAGCGTCATTTTGTGGTAATAGAGACACAGCACTTTGCTAGTCGGGTTAAATGAATGACTCAGACCAAACGAAAAGTGCTTTCTCGTACAGTCAATAGTTAAAAATGGTCGGAGTGAAATTTGGGCCCACTTACTTAAGATAGTTATCTAGTTACAGGCATTTCGGGAAATTAGACAATTTTGCTCCTTCTAAATGTTTTACTTATTTTTACGTGGACAGAATTAATGGACTCGTCGTCGAATTCCGTTCTCTTTATCAGAAAAAAATCGATTTATTTTTCTCGGAAGCCAATGCTTGTTCCAAACAGATTAGAATATTTAATGGAAAGCTCAGACTTAAAGTGATAAGTATAATTCGATTAATGACAACGAATGGCGATTAATGGAAATTATCTTGTCAGTTTATCCAACACATCTAAGTATTGGAATTACAGTTGAATGCACCAATGACAAATTTAACTTTAAAGATAATCGCATCCCCCTTTTATATTGGATTTACATTTGTGGAAGATGACTCTTAACAGACCATAAATTGCGGACGAATGAAGATCAGTTCTTTCCATATTTGAAGAGCCGTTATTCTACTTTTTCAAATACAGTACATTGCAAGAAGAACGTTTTCACACGCGATTCGAATCGAATTAAGAATCTCATTCTGTTACTAGTAAATACAGCAAGAATATTAAAAAAAGATCCATTTGAAGTACTGATAACCAGTGGGTTGTCAGACAAGTTAGTTCGGTTTTGCCAATTATTTTTATTTTTATTTCTCATCAAAAACTTCAACAAATGACTCAACAGTGTATTCTCCTTCGTCATTCACGACTTCTTTCCAAGATTCCATTAGCATCTTAACGCCTCAAAGGTTGAAATCAGCGGGTTTTGAATCAAAGAATTCATCGAGACACGTTTTCAGCTGCACGTCGTGTTAAACGAGACGCCTGTCAGACTGTTGGCAGCGACCAGAAAAAGGTGATAACCTGAAAGAGTATACAGCGGGTGCGGCAGAACTTCGAGCTCTCGAGTAGCAGTTTTGGTCAGATTGGCAATGTGGAGGCGAGCGTTGTCGTCTTAAAGAAGTACGCCGCGAAGCCGATCGGGTCGTTTCACTGGATAGTCTCGTTGAGCCGGTGCATTTTTCTAAACGTAAATGTGCATAGATTGTGTTGTTGTTTTCAAGAATTTCCTTGCGGAGTACACCAAATGCGTGAAGCATGAAAATCATTTCTATGCAGTTCTTTCCGTACACAGCAAAAGTGCCACTCGCAGCTATGGATCCTTGACTGAAAGCGAAGAGTAGCAGGTGTCGAAAATACTCGTTTGTGTCTACTTAGTATTCCATCGTCATATGGCTAAAGGGAATTAAATCAAATTTCAAAAACGATGAAGAAAAGTTAAAGAGAAAGAACAGAGCTACAAAAATGAAGTAACACTGTGATAAAAATAGTTTCGTATTTTCAGTAATTTTAATAATATTGGAGAAAACACCTTGGCTCCAGATTTAAATCTCATTTGTGAAATTATGGTTCTGTTCTTACTTTATTTGTTACTATCATTTGTCCACTGGTTTTAGCATTATACCATTTGTATTATTGATAAATCTTGACAAATCTTTAGAAAAATGCAATAATAATCAGATAAAACTATTTTCTTATAGAACAGAAATGTAATACACATGTATAATAAAATGGGGGGTTTCCATTTGAGAAAATGAAGTTGGTATTGGTGGTTCAATCAGCGATAATAGCCATTTTGTGTGTCCACCCCACCCCCCCCGATACACTGAAACATTTTAGTTGAAAATTATTTACGATCGAGTTATTCAGTTTTTATCAAGTTAAATGCCTCACCATATACAGTCATTCACCTTTGATTGTAGATGACAGTATGTTATACGCTTATCGTTTACGTAGAAACCACTCCTTTCCTGTTTTTATTCACCGATATTAGATAAAATGTTCGAGATTTAAACTTATGCTTTGAATAACATCTTGAATTTTTTAATCTCTGGAATCCTCCTAACAACCTGGATAAGTATTTATTCTTGCCTTCCAGAAAGGAAAAATTCAAGATGTTTGTCCTTCAAATGCAGATGTTGCTTTAAAGTGCAACATTCAATGCCATTTTTCCGGGAATGTGCATTTCAAGATGTAACGTATACTTCATTCTCTGCATTATCAATTTTAAAACGCCAACATTGAAAGCAGTTTCCTTAGACTTTATCTTGATATTCATAAGAGTTTTGAAAATCAACTTGTCTCCAAGATGACGTTAGTCCCCCCCCCCACCCCCCCACTCTTTGGTAGTGCATCACATAAACCACTGCCATGGCGTATAATAAAAAAAACGCGTGCAAATCTTCTTTGGTAATGGCAAAAAGAGGAAGGAGCGCAATCGAAGGATGTCGACGGGCGGAAAACCCTTCAAACTCCGACAGGAGTTGGGGAAAGGTCACGGTTTCTGGATCTTTCGGGAAAAAAGAAGGGAAGCTCGAGTGGCGGGAGATATCGATCGAAATGCATAGGTCTTGTCGATCATAAATTGTCACCATTCGGAGGGGGAGTCCATTCTGATTGCAGAGGGAGAACCAACTGCAAACGGGCCGGGAAACCAGCATCTGCCTTAGGACTTTTATTATGGTGTCGATTTATTTTCAGGGTGGATGATAAAAGAGAAACAAGTGCGTCGATGAAAATCGATATTTCGGCATCGGGCGTGAACAAGGCCCGCCCGTCGAATCATCAAACGAGACGCGAATGAATAAGTAATAGAGCGTCGTAGCACCCGTCATTTGCATACGTAATTATTCATTTGTGTTTTAATTTAGGCAAATAGAACTTTCATCGATGGTAAAGAAGGGGGAAACAAATCATAAAAGACGGAAAGAGATGTGTTATAGGGGCATCTACAACGTTTCTTATAAAGTGTCGAAAGATCCGCCAGCGTGAAAGATGAGAGCAAACTTCGAAATAAAAATAACTTCACAATCAATTTTATGCTTTTCCTCAAGTAAGATACACATTTCGAATAGACAGATAAAACTGAATATTTGACAATTGAATTGCAACACTTGTTGGTTATATTTTGCGCCCAGCGAATTAAACATTACATCGACGAACTCGAACATTCAGTATTATTCCAATGATTTACTACAGGGCATTTTACGATACAATTTCAGGCTAATATTACCCAAGTCATATTTTATATCACAGTTGTTGCTATACAAAAATAAAGAATGATACAAAGGTCCGTATCCGATTTCAAAATCCTGTATTAATTATTAAAACAAACATACAGAGGTGTGGTAAAGTACAAAATATCTGTCATATCATCAAGTTTCAAAATGGTGATTTACAGGTGTTCAATATGGCCCCCTTGTACTTCCGGTAATCGATGATTTCATCAGAAGAACTAGGCCGACCTATGCGTTTTCGCTTACACAAGCAACCAGTCTCTTGGACTGTTGAATGCTATTTTCTACTGCTCTTAACAGTAGGGACTTTTGCTCCGTATTTTGTACGAAATTCGCGCTGAACGGTTATCATTGACTTGCACCAGAGACAAATGAAAGAAAGCGGAGGATTTGTCTTTCATTTGTTTATGACTTGCACTTGTTGAAGCGGAGGACGCAAAACGCTTTCTGTTGTTGGATCGCCAAATCAAAAAAATACAAAAAAAAAAAAAAAAAAAGACGAGACCGGGGAGACCTCAACAAACATTGACGATCCCCCTTTCTCCAACAGCAGGCGGGTCGTTTAGCTGCCGTGAACGGCTGCGTAATTTAGCACATCCTGTAATATTAATAAATAATTATAAGTAGATCAAGAAAACCAATAAGGCTTTTGGCACCAGTCTTAAAACACTTGTGTGATAGCATAATTCTGTCATATAAAATCACAAGTTTCCAAACTTTACTAATGTTTTCACAGTAACGCTAGTATTCCCTGTTTCAAATGAAAAGGTTGAGAGGTGCTTTTCTTCTACGGGCAGGGTAAAGAATGATTGGAGGACCAGTCTTGGACAGGAGTAGGAGGAATATCTATTGAATATACATTGGACGGGCCACAGCCCAAAGATTACTCCATAGATAACGTTGTAGAAAAGTATTTTAGGAAATATGCAACCGTTATACAAATGTGCAGCCTTGTGAAGTGCACAGACACTCTAATTGAAATATTAAACAAATGCATTTGAAGGTACCGTGACAGCGCTATACAAAATAATAGAAATGCTATGCGAATTCAATTTTGTATAGCAATAAATGCCATTGTAAAAAATTTCCCCAACAAATCGAGCCTTGTACTACGCTATGCAATTTGTATTACAATCGTTTTAACCCATTAAGTCTTGTCTTCAGACACCAGGAATCCCGCACGTTCGAAATCTCATTGAAATTTCGTTTTCTTTAGATAATTAGACTTCACTTACATTTAAACGGAGACGGAGACAGTATTAATTGAGGAAAACGTCACCTTAAATAAACTTCTTAACTCTCAAGACATTTCCGCACAAAAAAAGACGGAAGAAAAAGAACGGAGTTAAGAAAACTTGTTAAAATACACAACGATAGAAAGCTACAGTTTGTTATATTTTAAAAATTTCCTTAAGATTAATTCATCGTAATTACCTCCTACTGTTGCTCTTTCTCATCGAATAGCGTCATTAATTTCCGGTCATAAAGTAATCCCTAATAAAAAAAAGTACTCCGTGAAATGGGTTTCACGAGAAGTTTGAACGCATTTCAGTCAAGATATGGTATTTCTTAAATAAAATATCGAAAAATAGATTCTATAGGCCGTTCTCGTAGAATATTAACGATAATTTTGAGAATTCACATTTCTACACAGTTGCCAGTTGTCGCAGGAAAAGAACATTCTTGGCCGGAGTTGAGCGCTGTCGTTCTCAAGGCTTTAGATCGGAGTGTGAGGAAGTGGAAAAAAATGATTGAAGTCCCCGTAATAGCAATCACACTTCTGTCTGGACAGGCAACTGCATCGTCATTCATAAAACATCGATCACACTCACGTTAAAAACTATAGTCACCAGGCATATCAAGGATTATGGCCCCTTTAAAATTCTCTCCACTTTCCCCAACTCACTATGGACAGTTCCCATCTCTACTTCGGTGAACTCTGGCGCACTTTCCACATGTTGCGCATTTTTGAAACGGCGTCTTTCGAGACATCAATAATGTTCTTTTGTGCCTTGATTCGTGGCTCGCGCCAGACGTCCACATATGATAAGGCCAGTTTCAAATCCCAAAAGATCTCGTGTTTTTCCCAGATTTCTCCAGGGATACCGGTTAGCTTTTAGATTTTGAATTCCCTCAACTTCACCCTTGGATGCATTTTCTCATCGTCAGATTCGACAAAATTCCAGGATGTTTAGAACGTGAGCCAAAATGCCCCCGTTTCCCTATCAAGCTCCTCGTCCTCCTGGCTTGCAAAGTTAAACTTTATCAACTTCATGAGATATCATGAACAAGGTTATAAAAACACTACATTATACTTAAAGAAGAACAACGTGTATTATGTTATTTTCACCGTAATATTCATGTGCAGTTTTTTCCCTAAGTTTTAGTGAAATAAATTTTCATCCAGATTTCATCCACTCACTCACAGATATTTATCACAATTGAGCTCGCCTGAACTTATCAAAGAAGTTTAATTGAAATCACACATGGCTAGGTTTTCCTAAAATTCCATAAACTTATTTTTTATATCTTCAATAGAATTTTTCTAAGCAGCCTGTTCGCTTCCCCTCTTCAACACCAATCCAAAAACGAAAGTAGGAAAGGAGAAATTTTTTATTTAGCGTTCGCTCTTCTTTATTTCAGAGTATTATTCTGCGAAGAAAAGTGAGCGAGTAGGTGAAACTTAATATATTCACACAGTTTTTTCAAAGAAAGTAATTTACATTTTCTTTGCCATATTTTTTTTTTCTTTCGTCCTTTTTCTTTTTAGCCTGATTTGGCTTTCAAGGAATTTAGAAAAGACTTCATTATCTCTTCGTGAAGGGGAACCAGATGGATGGGTGGATTAAGTGCGTCTCACAGACCACGTGTGGATTTCAATTATCATCTCCAACGAAACGAACATAATTCTGAGCTGATCGGAAATATAACATTATCTCTAAAAAAAAATTGCAAACTAAATCTTTAAAAATGGCAAAAATTGCACAGAAAGCTAGGCAAAACAAATTATTCTAAATTCTAATATTAAAAACAAGTTATAGTTTAAAAATAGATTTTTTTGCCGAGTTAACCATAAACGATAATGAAACCAACTTCACAATAAATGAGAACTGCAAAGATAAGTTAAATCTTTAGTTTTAAATTCACTTCTTCTCCCGAGAATATTTTAAGCAAATAAATGCATATTCATCCGTAAAATTGAAAATAAAGGCAAAAACAATCATTTTTGCCAGTCGCATAAGAAACAGCAGAGACAGGCCTTTTTATGACATTTCCCCGTATGTGATCGAATATTTTTAAAATTTCCAATTCGATGAGTTTCTTGCGTTTTCCTTTTTTTTTTCTCTCTCTCTTCTTTTTTTTGTCTTCAAGAGCCGAGAGACAAAAGTGCCAAAATGGAAGAAGGATGATGAAGACGAACGTGACAGGGAAAGGCGATGGAGGCAGCACACGAAAGACTTTCTGTCATTTCCATGCAAAACAAATCACAATCGATCAAGAACTCCCCAAACAGACAACCCTTTCATACATCTCCTTTTACCCCACTCTCCGTTTTTGTGTAACGAACCTGACATTTTGCAACTCCCCAACGCCATTTTCCCCCTCTCGTCATTACCCCTTAACTGTCACCTCTCTCATCTGAGCCCTTTTATCATCTTCATTTTGACTACATTCCCATTAACAATTTTCTTTGTGAATTTTCCCTGTTCTGTCGACCTGTGGACTTAAAAAGGTTGCTTAAAAATTCATCTACAGCCCCTTGGCAAGGAGAGAACATTGAATAGACAATTTTTTCGGCACTAATAAGTAAAACCCATTTGACTTCGTAAAAGGTGTGAATATTCCCTCATCTAAAACTTATTAAGTATCAAAAGATTAGCGAATATAGATCGTTAAGAGTGCTTTGACATCTTTATTTTATAATTTATTCATAATTATTAAAGCCTTGATAAAGTAGAAGCTGATTCACCTATGTGGACGATCTTCTGGGGAGCTGAGCCTTCGTAATTCTAACATGCTTGCAAGATGCCGTCATTTTGGACCATTTTCGCACATATGCTATTTCCGTGGTGAAATATTCCTATTCATAATGAAATTTCGTCATTTCTAAAGCAACCGTCTATACTACGAAAACGCGGACATAAAGACATGTCAATTGCAGCTTCCCGAAGGGAACACCCTATTTCAAAGCGTACAGATGATTTGCTGGGTAAGCTCAAGCATTGAAACCGAGAACTCAAAGCTTCAAAAGTTGTCGGGGTATTAAGGGCAACGGTAATTTGCATCATTCAATAGAAATTTGGGATTGGAACGCATATATACCGTGTGTTTCAAAAGTTCCCGAACGCAGGAGATGACGTTCCCTGCATAACGTACTGTTGTGCAGGTATGATGAAGGGCTGGTAGACAGGAGCCACTGTCTCTCAAGCTCTTTTTTTCAATTAATGGATGCTCCCAGTCGTTATTCATTTTACATAAATGCAAATACGCGAATATGAGAGTGAAATAAAAGGTTAAAGTAAAAAATACTACAAGTTTTATTTATAAAACCTACGGTATTAAGCTTATATCGGTACAGTAACAGTTTAAAAAGCGTTTATTGCATTAAAACAAACAAATGAAATACAGTATGCAAGAACGAGCAGAGATGGTTCTCCTTTGGTGCAACCTACATGTACCGTTTCCTTTGGGAATGTAAAAATAAACACATTTGAGAAACTTTGCCACTATATAAAACTGATTTTATGTAATTTATTTCAGCACATGGTTTATTTTAGTGGTTGGCCAAACATTACTCCTGCTGTCATATAGGCTTTCCCTACATACAGAAGGGGCAGTTCGGGAACTTTTGAAACACACGGTATGGCAATGTTCCCAGGTTACTTCCAACTATCGCAGACCAACTGTCAAATCGACGATGTCCTATATGGCCAGAATGTCAGAAGAAATGGGTAGTCGAATGTCCCAGTCAAGTTGGCGTATGCAGTACCGATGGATACTTAAACGAGCCCGACGACCTCGGATAATATAGACTTCGGAAAGTTTGTAAGGAGGCATAGGAAACTATTCCTTTTGCACTCTTCAGCAAACCCTGTGTCAGTGGAAGTTGCGATATAGCGCAATAGTCCGAAGACAGGGCATAAAGATTGAACACAGCGATGGTGGCGGAAGGGAATTCTGGGCCACCAATATCGTTCATAAGGATGTAAATCAGTCTCTATACAACAAAAACGCAATGCTAGATGGAACGTTGAATATCTTACCTCTTTTAATTCATAAATCCCTCCTGGGTTTCGGGGGTAGATAGCACAGTAACCAAGGCCGACATAATGGAAACGCTCAAATCAACGGATAGAGAATGCACATTTTAAGCTCTATGCCCAAACATATACAGAATACATTCTTTCCAGAAATGTATTTAATTTATTACCAGTCTTCCACAAAATCTCCCTCTAAAATTCGGTTAACTGAGGTTATCAGATCTTTTTTGTATATGCCTGATAGCGTAAGCTCTTGAAGTATTGCTATCCAAGAATATTCGAGGTATTTTAAATATCAAGTGACTTCCATCTCCAAGTTTTGAAATGTATTCAGCCAAATTAGCCATAAAAGAATGGTAAAGGAAGTATAAAAGTTGATTAAACAGTTATGAAGATAAGGCGAATTCATGAAATACAAATAGCAGTCGGGGAAAAAATGTCTTATCTACTCACGGAATCCACAATGTTACAGAAATAATCTACCGGTATTAAAAAGAAAATGGCGAATGTACAAACCGATCTTGAAAATATTTGGATTGCGTCTGACATATCAAACAAACAAATATAATAACAATTGCAGAAGACGTACCAGTCAGAACTATAGACTAAAAAAGGAGGAAATCGAAGCAGTGGAAGATTTTTTACATCATTTCCTCCAGAATTGATCGGCATGAGATCAGAAGGCTTTAAAGGAAAAATCGCGATGACCAGCATGAATGGTCTTTCGAAGATGAAAACATTAGTTTAAAAAACAAATGTAGATTGTACCATCATTAACCATATATGGCTGTGAACTTGGACTTTGAGGAAGGCAGATAGGTAAAAAGATAGATGCATTCGAATTGTGATGCTACGTATCTCAAATGTAGCGAGAATTACCAACAAGGACGTTCTACACCGAGTTAAACCAAAACTTTCTCTGGAAGCCAAATAACCAGGCAAGATAAATCATATTTTGGTCTTGTTGAGAGCTAACTCACTAGAAAAGGCAATTATACTGGGAACGGAAAAGGAGGAAAAGGCCACCGAAGGAACTTGCTGGCTCGGGACTGTCAAAATCGATATAGAATGACTATGGCGGAATTAAAGGAAGCCGTTAGAGATAGGAAGATACGGAGAAGATAGAGTGACCAAGAGTCGGATGCAACTGAACGGCCAAATGATGACAACCGATTTCCCAAACGCGTCACACAAAATCACTGTCATTTTTGATACTAATTTTATCACGCTTTTGATATCTATGTGATGTTGCCCAATAATTCACAATAATAAAAAAAACAAAAAAAAAAACAAGTTGAATGAAGACTGTTTAGAATCGCTTTAGAATTTCTAACTTATTTATTGCATTTTCCGAGAACTTATCCAAGTTCTGCTCGTTCGAAGAGTTTTCCTTTGTAAAAACTGGAAAGAAAGGAGGCAACATACACACAATAAGATGTTTTCATTCCGATTTCACTAGCACATTTTTTTGGGTAGACTCAGCCAGGTTGATAAACATTGAAACAACACAGAAGATCCAGCGAAACACCCACGTATCGACAAAATAATAATAATCCAGCTGTCGTATAATTTATAGTTATTCGACAAAATATTGGATGCTCAAAGAGAAGTCAAGAAGCTGAAGAATATTCTTTAAACGTTTCATTTTCTTTTCTACATTGAAAATTCTGAAAATCCTAGTTTCTGAATCGAATTTTTCACGAAAATTCAAAAAAGAAATCCATATTTTCAGTTAATAGGGATTTTCAAATTTTGTTTAGTGCACAGTTTTTAAATTACAATAGAGCATTTTTGTTACCTTTTCAAAAATTTCATGAGATGTTTCAAAATATCTTTCCAAAATTAGCTACAGTAGCTTACAGTAAAATCGTAGGAGTCGAACATGTAGTATATGTTATTGCATCAGTTACGTATTTTAGAACTTAATTACGATGAAGAAAGGAACCTATAAGCCAGTAACTTATGAATGGCTACATAATTTCATAAGTTACTTCAATAAACTTATAGAATGGAACCAATTTAGAATTCGGTTTTAAACCTCTTCTCTCTCCTTTATTCTCCCGCTCCATTTCAATGAAAGAAATAATTGGACACGACGAGGGGGCAATGTATAAGAGATCCAGAATGGAAGTTTTCCGCCAACGTAAAGACCACGTTTCAAAGGCTCTATTTAGAAGGCGCAATTTGGATCAGCTACCGCTATATGCAGTCGGAGAGCACGCTGCTGTCGGAGTCCCCCGATAATTGGATGTCTGCAAGACGGATTGGCCCGCGGGAGGTAAAGTCGGACATCTCAATGAGGACTAGAAGGTTGGGGAAGGGCGGAAAGACGATAAAATACACGTTCCAAGCTACCTATTGCTAAGGCTAAACTTTAACCTAGTTTCAACTGAAATTAATGGTATTGAAAGCGTTTAAATCACTGCTACAACCAAGACCATAGCGATTGATATTTTTGACGTTAACAATAAAAAGAAAACAGTTCCGATATTTCAATTTAAATCTTTTCATATTGTATAGCGATTGATATTTTTTGCAGCGTATACTGATTATCAAATTATTGATTCAGAATTAATCTGCTCAGATCTACTCCACAACATTTGATTAGTTTATCAGAATCTTAAACGAAAATGTAATATTTTGAGTTTAAGACATAACACCAATGAAATGAGTCACGAATCTTTGTACGGTTACAGCAGAAGACCTCCAAAAAAGAATCAACAAGCTCTTTTAGCAGTGAAAATCATAAAGGGCTAAAAGTAGGAAAACAACAGAAATAATTAAAGGGCTTTTAATAATTAAATAATTAAAACTGTGGATACCGCTATATAATTAAAGGGCTTTCTTTTCATAGCGAGTCTGATACTACCACTCAGAAGACAATCGCCAGTGAGCGAAATGATACGGAATCCGGGGCTACTTTGCATCAATCTGAACAAAAAATTCTACATTTCCTAGCGACTATTTTAATATTTCACAAACAGTTCGATTCCCGTCCGATAAGTTGGCACAACCTGTTAACTCATAATAAATCGAAAAACAACTCTTGTCCACAAAATTATTATAATTGTTCATAATTTTGTGGACAAGAGTTGTTTTTCGATTTATTATGTCACTTTCCACAGTAGTTCAACGTTTTTCATCTGTTAACTCATACATTTGAGTTACTAATGCATTTACTATTTTGGGTCTGTTTGCTAAACATATCTGTGCCCTTTGATTTTTGGAGCTACACTGTTTACAGATATTGGCATGTTATTAGGTGGTGCAAAGTAACCCATATAGTATACTTTGCACCATTTTTAAAGAAGTCAATAAAAATTTTAAAAAAATAGTTGTACAGCTTTTTATAGTAATAGAACCGTTTTCACATTGTATTAGAATATACACTCACAGCAATATGCGGTTCATATGAGTCGCTTGTGAGAGTCCTACGATTCTTCCAATACGACCCATTAAAGAGAGTCTTTGGACACACATGTCAGTAAGAGTTGTTTGGCCCGAATTGCCGAGTCGCTATTCTCGGGTCAACTAACTCGATTGTACAAGGCTTAAGACTCATTAACGGAATGTTTACTATACGCGTATATACAGGTTTACACAAACTTGCATACATATTTACACGTGTTTACGCTTATGTACACATCGGTACAACTTTACAAAAGTTTACGCACATTTATACATATATGTACACAAATTTACACACGTGTATACACAATTTACACATCTGTACAGCTCATTTACACAAATTTACACACTTGTATACACAATTTACACAAGTTTACACACGGGTATACACTTATTCACAAAGTTTACGTACGTCTATACACCTATTTACACAAGTTTACACATTTGTACACATACGTACAGGGTGTTGCAGATAACTACAGGGCAGTATAACGGGAAGCTTACCCGCTCGATTGCAGGGGCCGGCTCGGTCGATTGGCAGAGTGGAGGGAGATGAAGGTGGCCTGCAGCAGCCAGCAGTTTCCACAGTCGGGGAGGGGGAGTGAACGTCAAAACTGTCATGCTTTCGATAAAATTACCCAATTGTCATTTGATGTCGAGCCGGCCCCTGCAATCGAGCGGATAGGCTTCCCGTTATACTGCCCTGTAGTTATCTGCAACACCCTGTCACACGTGTAAACACCTATTTACACACAGTTACACACGTGTATATTGATATTTACACAAGTTTACATTTATATACCGACTTTATTTGTATTTTATCATCTTTATAGTCAAAATTCGCTAGCAGAAGATAGAACTTCAAGTTTGTAGGCAGAAAAAAGGATTCTAATGATAAATCTTTTGCTAAATTTTAAAATAACGATCGCCGTGTTCATACAGTCGACAGCTCTTGAAGGGTAGAAAACAATAGGAAGAGAAACGACATCCTTTTTAACTTTTTAAACATCAATTTTCTTTTTTATAAAATCATTTATTGATTTAACAATACATTCAACTTATAATGTACAATGCAATAAATTCACCATCATCTAACAGAATTGATTGCACAAAAATCAAGGGAATATTTTTGTTGTAACCGTTACATCGTTCTCATTATAAATCTACAAGATTCCTTTTAGATTCCTTTGGGTAAGCTAAATGGAAACTATCACGTATTGCTGAAGAGAAGGCAATCTGAAATACAGAAAAAAGGATGAGTTTTAGATCAATGATTTACACTTCCTACAATAATGGAAAGGGAAATAGTCACATTATATTTTAGTTAATATCTTATTCGACCTCCGTGCTGAAATTAAGTCAGGCACCCTTCTTACTTTTTATAAGGTTCCGATACACAGCCTCCGGTGTTTAGATCCATTCCTGCTGCGAGAAACTAGCCATCACAGATAAAAAAACACTGTTTTTAATCTGTGCTAGTCATGTTGTTAGCAGTCGATAATAATGAATGCTGTTTACTGGAAATGCATAGCGATTTCAGATCAAAACGAGTAAATAAAAAATAATCGTAACAATAATGAATAAGAAAACGTATTAGGAAATAAGTTTGAAATTAATAAATAAGTATAATTTACATTAGAAAAAAGGGAGAAAATTGTAGCTTACATAGATTCCTATTTCGTTCAATTTTTCTTGAACTGGTAAAATTTGAAGGAGCAGGACGAACAACGTTGGGTTTTTGAGAGAGACTGTTCTCGCACTATTCCTACACTCACAGCAATTTACAGAATACAATACTTCGTAGTTAAGTTGTACCATCCATCTTCAAGTGTTTACGAACTCCCGACTCATTTAACAGCGCCATACACAGCTATAGTGGCTAGAAGAACACATAGCCTCTATAACACAGCTTTACGATTCAAGTCATAGGAAAAGGGATACGAAATCAAGTTACGAAAACATGGCGGATAGCGATACTGGACGATTTCGCCGTTCATGTTAGTAAGAAGATTAATACAAAATTATTAGAACTAATACTACTCTTTAATATTACTATGGATGGGACAAGTTATCTAGAGACTATCTATCAGCAGGGATAGTCTCTTCAACTCTGAATGCGAGAATAGGCTCCCTCAATAACCCGACTATGAATAAGCCATTCTCCAACGTTGTTCGTCTTGCTCTTTCAAATTTTACCAGTTCAAGAAAAATTGAACGAAAACAGGAATCTAAGT
>JAHWFO010101548.1:0-21413 GCA_023313115.1 Rhysida immarginata | reverse complement strand
CTCCCAAACTGGGAATGTGAGATCTTCTCACCATTGCTAATATTCAATTCTGAACAAGAAGACATATCTCTGATAAAATAAAACTTGTTCACTAAGTATCTTCAAAATGGGACGTGGTGAGAGAGGAAAAATCATGGCATATAAAGAACAAGGCATGTCAAAAGCAGAAATTTCTCGTTTGATTGGAAGGTCCAAGCAAGTAATTTCATCTTTCCTGAAAAATCCAGAATCATATGGTACAAAGAAAACGACAGTAAGGCCTAAAGCACTTAGTGAAAGAGACCACCATCGAATTCTTCGCATGGCAAGCAACAAACAAATTTCTGCCAACTCCATCAAACAGGCGATTGGAACACAGGATCATTGAAAAACTATTAATAACTATCTCAACCAATGTCCTCATCTCCAACGCCAGAAAATGAAACAGAAACCACCTCTTACCAACCAGCACAATGTCGATCGTCTTCAGCTAGCCAAACAGCATCAAACCTGGACTTCCGAATGGAACTCAGTCATCTTTAGTGATGAAAAAAAGTTCAACCTCGATGGTCCCGATGGTTGGAACTACTATTGGCACGATTTACGAAAGGAACCAAAGCACTTTTCGAGCACATCCAGGGTAGCGGTTCAGTTACGGTTTGGGGAGCATTCAGTGCCAGTGGAAAGGTGGAATTAGTGTTTGTAGATGGCCGCATGAACAGCGTCAAGAAGTGCTTCAGAAGTATCTTATCTCATTTGGACCAATCATCGGAGGCCAAGATTGGATATTTCAGCAGGACAACGCCCCATGTGAAGTTTCCAAATTGGCTATGGAGTGGTTCAAGACCAAAAACATCAGGGTTATGAAATGACCTGAGAAGTCCAGACCTTAACCCCATCGAAAATCTCTGGGGAATCATGGTTCGGGCCGTTTATAAGAACGGGCAGCAGTTTGAGAATGTCCAGAGTCTCAAACAGGCTGTTCTTGAGACTTGGGAAGAAATTTCGTGCAGAACTCTTGAAAAACTAATAGAATCTATGAAGGACCGTATGTTTCATGTGATCAACAAAAATGGTGGATTTACAAAGTATTAAATACGAACAATCTCATGATAACTGAAGGTGTTCCTATCATTTTTTCCACTCTTTTTTTTCAAAAATTGGTTGTAGCTCAACTAATTTTTTAAATATTTTGACTGAATTGAAACCAGTTGTGTCAATGCTGTGTGAGCACAGGTGTGTAAAGTTTCGTTGAAATAAATTCATTATTAAAAGTGTTATGTTGAAAACACAAAAGTTCCTTTCATTTTTTCCAGGACTGTATATATCAAAAGATAAATCTTCAAAAATAGTTTTGAAATCATTAGCCTAAGGGTGATTATTACATATACCAATAAAGCAAATAATTAATTTTGATTCACGATGACCAACCTTCTTTCCACTTTCGATTTTGACAAAATTGATATCGAAATCGCAGGGACATCATTTAAATTTGGGCCTTATTCTGCTATATTCTTTTAACTCCCCTTTATACATTATTTTATCAATGCATAAGTTGTTTGATGCAAAAGACGGAATGTGTTTTAGTCGAGGCCTTCGAGATTAACAAGGCCTGAGCATGCTGCTGAAAAGTGCGTGCGTGAGCGATTTCCAAATTTCATCACTAGGTGTCCTCTTTTCTCAATAAAGAAGCAGAAAGCCAGCTATTTCAATTGTAGTACATGCGCTTTTGTAACCATGATAAATTCAAAAATAAAAAAAATACCACTAAGCAAATGTTATAAATAAACCATCACTTATGAAAAAAATTCTGTATAGCTGTATAAATGAATTTCAGATGCAAAAAATAAAAATCTTTACATCTTCTCATGGTTAAACCACGAAACGATCGAAAGATTTTTCTTCCCCGTCAGATGACAATTTAAATTCATGATAATTTCAAAAATAAATAAATACATAAAATATTATGTAATTTTTTTTAATAAAGTACTCCTGTGTCATAAAAATGCTATACAGCTGAATAACGTATTTCAAATGGAAAAAGTTAAAATCTTTCGACGTTTTCATGGTTTCTCATCAGATGGTAATTTAAAATTCATTCTTTCATATATAAATAAATTAATAAAAAAAATACAGCTATGTAAATATTTTTAAAATAAATTACTACTGTGTAAAAAAAAATGCTACACGTGTATAAATGTATTTGCAAAAAATAAAAATCTTTCTTAGATTTTGTTTTTACCGCTAAATTTAACAAAATGGGTCATTGCCGCGCTCCAAAGTGCACTTCTAACGCAAAACATATATTAAAAACAAGTTTTCATGGTTTTCCATCGGATTAAAAAAAAAAAGTTCAAGCTTTTCTCATCGGATTAAAATATAAAAAACACGTTGACTAAAGTCACATCAAGAAAAGGTATTTTATTACGAAATTTAAATGAGCTACGTATAAATATTAGGGATGCAAAACCTCAATCCAATAAACCACCACAGATGAAGGAAGAACCCCCCCCCCCTTCATTTGTTCTTTCCTCAACCCAATAAACAAAGACGTCAAAATCAAGTAAATTCATTATGATAAAATCTCTATTATATAATTGAGACTTTATGCTACTTTTTTTTGAGAGACGTCCATATTATTGATAACAGCTAACTGGCCTTGCTGTTTTATCATGGGCGATATTAACACGGAAAACACCGCCTATTTCTCGAAAAGTTTTGAAACTATCAAAATGAACAAGTTACATTAGTTAGCTCTGTGCTCAATGGAAGCAATATATGAAACCTATGTTTTATTTGAAGACTCACTGAATTTGAAAAAGCCTCGCAAACATCGATGTTTTTCCGTTGTTCAACATGGTTTTACAGAGATTTTATTGAGAAAAGAGGACATCTGGCGACAGATTGGGGAAATCGCTCTATAACGCATTTTAGCATTGAAACGGAGCAGCATGCTCAGGTCTTGTTAATCTCGAAGGCCTCGGTTTTAGTATCGAAAGATCAGTTGGAAGACGCGCGTATCCATTTAGGCGTTGATCGTACTGCTTCGATAGAGAAAACGTTAAATGTTCGCTTTCGCCATCGTAAATTGTACACTGCAGCATGCAGCATCGAGGCATTATACTAATAGTATAAACGTAAATAGCATGCTAGCAAAGGTAACGTAAGTGCAGTGCTTTGTTTTACTCATAGCCTACAGCCAGAAAAGATTATTGTCGGCTATTTTTTTTTAGCATTGCGACCCAAGGTTGTTAAAAAGAAGGTGGCCTCTATCGGCCGATTTCTCTCAAAAGCACTCACATCGCCTTTTGGGATTGTGACGTCACCTGGCAGGCGATCCGTCTCTTTTAACATAACGAAGCTGAGATAGCTGGAGTTCCATGTGCTTTTGCTAATAATAATCGCAATTATTTATTATTTTTAGTCCAATATTATAATCTAGAGTGGATTTATTATATTTCCATGCATTTATTCTTCTCATGGCAATAGATACGAGCAAAATTCCATTAAATGAGCAACCCCCCCCTTCTTATAATGGTAAAAAGAGCACACTCGTAACGAGCAGAATTCCTGAGCAGGAGATGTGCTCTTGATACGAGTGTTAAAACGCCAAAATCCAACAGATTGCACTACGAGAAAATCGAAAGTTAAGAGAAAATTTGAAACCTGAGAAAGAAGTTTAGAAAATAAAATATACACAAGACTCTTCGCTTTCATCTTCACCTCCTTCACTCGTACCAAGTAACTTCAGTGACTTCAGGTTCATTTGAAGACTCTGGGCGCGTTCGACATCGCGCACTAAACGTCTTTGTGCGTCCACTAAACGCACTAACGTGTTCGTCATGGAACCCGATCGTGTTCGTCATCGCCAGTGCGCGCACTACCGGGCGTTTCGTGCGCGCACTAAATGACCCTAGGTTAGGAGTAGAGTCGTTTAGTGCGTTGCAAGATGGCGCTGCCCTAGAGCTTGAAATGTAGCGATAGATAGTTCGGAATTTTAGTTACCGTTAAAGAGTCAACAGGTATAAAAATAATTGAATTCTGCATATCGTTTAAACTGACATTGAAATCTACCTGTGTAATGATCGATTTCGGCGTGTTATATGAATGCAGATGTTATGATGAGTTTTATTTTCAGCAGTACGCATACTATTCATGGTAGCACGGGTGAAGTGAACATCCCACTTTCGTGCTCTTTCCTGTTTTTCATGACACACACAAAATGCACTACACTTTTTTCACTGCTCGCACTGAGTGATGTCATTAGGTGCGTTTAGTATGCACATGCCGAACGCGCCCTCTGTAAACCACGTTGGGAAAAAAGACGAGGTGGGATACGCTTTCACTCTCAAATTGTAATATGAGCAAAACGAAAGTGTTCGGTCAGACTCAAACAGAAAGCAATCGGGTATGTAGGCATTAATTTTTTTTTCTTCATATCATATTTTTACAATTATACATTTATCGGCAGATGTTCTAATGCTGTACTAGCACTTAATGCTAAATGACTGAATACTGTAACAGGTTAATCGTTGAAGAATTGCTTTGGCGAAGTGGCCTCGCTGTTGAAGTATTTGCTTTTGTATTTCAGTGCTACATGTATATAAATAGGCCTATTATTTGCAATCTCTGAATTTTAAACACACATTATTCCAATAAATTATTAATTTATTCCTACACTTTTTTCACTGCTCGCACTGAGTGATGTCATTAGGTGCATTTAGTGTGCACATGTCGAACGCGCCCCTTGATTGCGACCTAGGAAACATTAGGCGCATTCGGTGGCACTCAGATCTGAGAGAACTGTCACGTGGTATCTGACTACTTTTCTGAGCGTCTGAGCGACTGTTGCCAAACGCGCTTTTATCTCAGAAAGAAATGGCTTTACCAACTTTACAAATATTGAGAAGAAACGGCGGTTTTACTAATTTTAGTGTACATGAAATAGAAATCTGCATCAAATGAACAACTCAGCATGATTAATATTCGATCTCGAGAAGAGTATACCATAAGGCCAGGGAGGAAAGGGTACACTGGGCATCGCCATGATTTGGCTCTCGTAGCTTTTTTGATAGCTTCGCATCGCAGTGAGCGCCGCCATATTCTATCTGAGCACTCAGAAAAAGAAAAGCTTGCTGAGCGTCTGAGCTCAGAATCTGACAGAATCGTTGCGTGCCGAACACGTTTTCTTCTCAGGCGGAAGTACCAAAGTGCTCGCCGAAAGCTGCTCTCTCAGATCTGAGTCAGATCTGAGCGCCGCCGAATGCGCCTATTCCTTCCACACTCCTTCCTGTTTCACTCTCGTTGCTCGTGACTTCAGCCTAACGATGACCAATCGCAAACGAGCAGGAGAGGCTCTTGGCTCTTCTCTATTAAGAAAAAAAAATATGCGGCCCCCAGGGCCGAGAGTGAGACTTGCGTTTGTGATTTGACTCGCGATTTGTGCGTATAGTTAAAATTAACCAATAATAATAATAATAAATGATTTCTAAATTCACATTCAGATTTCATTAAAAATTTCATTGAGAAAACACTGAGATTTAGGATGGTGTTGGCTGGCCTGCATGCTTTGTTCAGTGCGATCAGGTTTTAGTTGCACCCAAAGGAAACGCATGCGCACAACCAAGATCGATAAATA
Source organism: Rhysida immarginata (assembly GCA_023313115.1). Classification (NCBI taxonomy): domain Eukaryota; kingdom Metazoa; phylum Arthropoda; class Chilopoda; order Scolopendromorpha; family Scolopendridae; genus Rhysida; species Rhysida immarginata. The sequence goes on along the minus strand of JAHWFO010101548.1, from coordinate 15,796 downwards.
CTTTTTTATCGACCTTGCGACAACCATGTCCAGGGTCTATTTGCTTCTATAGATCCTGACCATGTCCCATTCATTTGCTTGTAGAAATCCCAACTTTCTTTGCCCGATGAATTCGACGACGGCAACACTAAAACACGATAGGCAGTTTGCAACAAGCGAGTTTCATGTTTTATCGCAATTAGTTGCCTCAGCTTTACAGTACATTTAACGTCTATGAAGTTTGTGTGTATCGTTTCTTTTTCTTCCTAGGACTCTCTTTCGGACACTGCACACGCCACTTGCCACTCCATTTCTGAAAGAAGGCAATTGCGAACAGACAATTGAGACTCCCTTTTCCGGATCCAGGGTGTCCCATGCACATTTTCACTTTTTCCCTTTGCTCCCCTTCGTTGATGGAAGAGAACATTAAAGGAATTAACTTTTTAATTAATGAGAGAAATAATAATAATTAATGTTAAAACTTACCTAATGGAAATTATATGAAATTACCCCTTAACGAATCATTTTAGAAAAATATTAGATAACCAATTGGAATTAGAAAAAAAAACCACGCCAATTTAGCTATTTGATTACTTTTTAATTTTAACCAAGAGTATTTTTAAATAATTAATTTCTTTTTCTCTTCTCGCAATTTCCCTTAAAATTAGCCAACATCTATTTCTTATTGATATGGTAGCTAAACTAAAACTACGCCTCTCTGAAAAAATATAAAAAGTATTTCGCTGTGTAATTTTACTGCCACAAGCGAGCAGTCTTGTAACTCTGGGTAAAAGTTTTTTTTGGAATATCAATAAAGAATATTTTAAAAAGGAGTCGGTTCTTCGATTGTTTATAGCGTCTTAAAATAAATTATTCTTTAAGATTGGTATATCTCTTGCTTCTAAAGCTCTTAACACCTAATTGGTGGTTGATGATTGTTTGTGACCCGCTCTCCTGAGCGAGGTGGTGTTACAATATATACATAGACATACTCTGTCAGTCACACTATACAGTGTATTATGCGTATGTACAGGGTGATGCAAATATCAGTCACATACCAATACCGTAATTTCCTTTCTAATATCAAATCTTTTCCCGAAACATGTAACCTGCAATACGTAGAAACTGATAACTTAAAAATGATTCTTAATTCAATAATTGATATGATCTATGATCAATAATTCAAACGATACTAGATATAGTAATAAAGAGAACTTACATGTTAAGTTTGAACTGCTTTGCTCACACTCACAAGAATGTCTGCAGAAGAATTCTCCAAACTTATTTCCTGATGAAAACGATGGTAACGAGAGTATTGTCTCTGTTTTATCCAGGAGGACGTCACAGAGTTCTCCATGAGTAATTTCGGTGGCCTACATCATTGTACAAAAAATGTAATAAAGTTTTTTCCGCACTTTACCGCACTATGGTTTTAACAGTCTGATGTGTACTACACACTCTACTCATAGCAGTTGATTTTACTGCACTCACAGCAATTTCCAGATCATAGGACTCATTTTATTAGGTTATAGCTCTCTGACTCGATTATAAGAATACAGTACTTCGTAGATAAGTTGTACGACCCATCTTCAAGTGTTTACGAATCCCCGACTCATCTAACAGCGCTGAACACGGCTTTACGAGCCAAGTCATAGGAAATGGGAATCATTTCCGGCAACGATACGAAATCAAGTTACGAAAACATGGCGGATAGCGATAGGGACGATTTCGCCGTTCGTGTTAGTAAGAAGATTAATACAAAATTATTAAAACTAATACTACTCTTTAATATGACAATGGATGGAACAAGTTACCTAGAGACTATCTATCAGCAGAGATAGTTTCTTCAACTCTGGGTGCGAGAATAGGCTCCCTCAAATACCCAACATTGAATAAGTCATTCTCCGACGTTGTTCATCTTCCTCCTTCAAATTTTACCAGTTCAAGAAAAATTGAACGAAAACAGGAATCTAAGTAAGTTACACTTTTTTCTAACGTAAATTATTCTTATTTAATAGTTCCAAATTTATTTGCTAACACGTTTTCTTATTCATTACTGTTACGATTATTTTGTTTTACCCTTTGTGATCTGAAATGCATTTGCACTGAACAGCATTCATTATTATCGACTGCTAACAACATGGCTAGTTTCTCGTAGCAAGAATGGATCTATACACTGAAAGCTGTGTATCGGAGCCTTATAGAAAGTAAGAAGGGTGGGTGACTTAATTTCAGCACGAATATGATTTTAACAGAAATAAAATGTCACTGTTTCCATTGTTGTAGGGAGTGTAACTTTTTTCTGCATTTCAGATTGCCAAGGATACAAATATGAGGCTTCCTCTTCAGGCTCCTCGTGATAGTTTCCATTTAGCCTACCCAAAGGAATGGAAAAGGAATCTTGCAGATTTATAATGAGAACGATGTAATGGTTACAATAAAAATAATCCCTTGATTTTTGTGCAAATCAGTTCTGTTGAGGTGATGATGAATTTATTGCATTGTACATTAGAAGTTGAATGTATTGTTAAATCAATAAAGTGCTTTTTTTTTAAAATTTATGTTTAAAAATTTTAAAAAGATATCGTTTCTCTTCCTATTGTTGTCTATCTCTATCGTTTCTCTACCTCGTTTCTCTTCCTATCGTTTCTCTTCCTGTCGTTTCTCTATGAACACGGCGATCGGTATTTTAGAATGTAGCAACAGATTTATCATTAAAATCCTTTTTTCTGCCTACAAGCTTGGAGTTCTATCTTCTTCTGGCGAATTTTGACTATAAAGATGATAAAATGCAAATACAGGTCGGTGTATAAATATCAGTATACACGCGTGTAAAATTGTGTAAATAGGTGTGTAAGCCCGTGTAAAGTGGTGTATACAGGTGTGTAAATTTGTGTACCTGTATGTATTAATGTGTAAATATGCTATACAGATGTGTACAAAAGTGTAAACTTGTGTAAATAAGTGTATAGACGTATGTAAATCTGTTTGAATTGGTGTATATCCGTGTGTAAACTTGTATATATCGTGTGTACAAATGTGTAAATTGACTATACACGTGACACATATATGTATAAATGTGTGTAAACGTGTGTAAATAAGCTGTACAGAGTTGTACATAAGCGTAAACCTGTGTAAATAAGTGTAAACTTGTGTAGATGTATGTAAACTTGTGTGAATAGATATATACCCGTGTGTAAACTTGTGTATATTGTGTATACACGTGTGTAAATATGACTATATAAGTGTAAATTTGTGTAAATATGACTATATACCTGTGTGTAAGTAGCTGAGAAAATATATGTAAAAATGTGTAAATAAGTATATACGCGTATAGTAAACATTCCGTTAATGAGTCTTAATTCTTGTACAGTCGAGTCAATTGACCCGAGAATGGCGACTCGGAAATTCGGGTCAAACAACTCTTACTGACATCTGTGTCCAACGACTCTCTTAAATGGGTCGTATTGGAAGAATCATATGACTCTCACAAGCGGGTCATATTAACCACATATTGCTGTGAGTGTGTGACACCCCTTGACACGGGTTTTAAAAGTCTGTGTAAACTGCCAGTTCTCACACGGATGTATTACAACTGAAAGGCCTACAACTATTGCTTATCAGGTCAAAATGATGAGGACACTGTGTTCTATAATGTTTTCGATTATTTTGTGGCGATATAACCACGATTCTGTGGCAAATATGTATAATTCGGTATTCTAAAACGCTAATGAGTTGGAATGATAAAGATTTTTCTATCGAAAAATGGAAGGAAAAATCTGCGACCTGGGTTCGAACCAGGAACCTCGGCTGTCATGGCCGACGCCTCTACCAGTTTGGCTATCGCAGACACCCAGACAGCCATGCTGTCTCAAGGCGTCTTAAAGACAACCAAGTTGTCATGGTTGAAAGCCCAATGGGAAGCAGGCACCTGGCTCACAGATCGAGAATTTCTCCTATCCAACCATCGATAGCTTCCAACTATCCTGGTTCGAACCCAGGTCGCAGAATATTTACCTTCCATTTTTCGATAGAAAAATCTTTACCTGATGCTTGGTAGGCTTATCTCCAGTTATAATATATAATATTTAATTGAGTTGGAACGACATTTTGTTTGTAAGATAAAGTAACATCGGTTACTAATAGAGACATTTCCACGAAAAAAAATCTAAAATAAAAAGTATGCAAAATGATTTTCTTTCGGTTAGATAGTCATTTTCGCCCACTGTGCATCGTTTTTCATGAATTAAGCCGAGTTGACGGTAAATTTGGAAAATTCGCTATACTCAGATTAAGCATGAATGACAATATGAAATCTAGTCGGGCCGGGAGAGTGACGCCCAGTTGTCGGGATAAGTACGGAGATAACCCGTATGGCCATATACCTTGTATTTGCGAAGAATAGTTTGACCCACAGTTACCAAGTTCGATAAAGGTTCGTTTTGTTAAGCAGGCAGAGAAGAATATTTGAAATCTCGCCTTCACCAGCGTGGCATTCCAGTCTCCAATTATGCATAGAATTCCTGTTATTCAGGCTTTTCTTAAAAAAAAGAGTTCTTGGTACTTAAGAATTTCTTGAAAATCTCTAAAAATGATCAATAACTGGAGATAATGGAGAGTTAGCAGACTATTGAGAAAGAGTGGAAAGACGATAGAGAAAGCACTCCTTTAGCTCCGTGATGTATTGAGCACATGGTAAGCAAGTAAATAGAAGAAAGGGAATGGCCAAGTTTTGCTTCAAGACATCGAGAGAAGAAAGGGAATTGCAACAACATCATGTGTACATCTAAAATAAGATTGCGTGACTAAGAAATTATTTAGACTAGCAATGGCATATCTGGAGAGGTGTATCCATTGTGAGCCTTTAAAAATTTTTTTTCGAATTTTCATTAAGATTTTTTACTGTATTAATTCTAAGCGTTTTCATGTGTTTGTTTTTAAGATATTTCAAAATTTAATCAAAAAAAATAAAGAGTCCCACTGGGGTTATCACCTAGCTTATTTGGTAGCACAGCAAATCCAAACATTTCATAAAAATACATTTTGACTAAATTCTGTGTGAATGTGAATATTATTGGAGATGATGATAATGCGATGATTGAACGTTCGTTTCCAATAATTATTAATAATGAGCATAAAATGACGATGCAGTGACAGGCCATAAATAAGGCAACGTCTATTAAGGAGGAAAAGGAGTCACACGCATCTCCCTTGAACTCCCTATCAAACATCCAGACGACTAGCAAAAATTTATGTGCCTGGAAAGGATATAGAAAGAACGAGTATTGGTCAGAGAAACTCTGGAGGTAATACAGAAAATCTTTACGGGCATTGGAAACATCTGTACAACGGAAGTTTCGAATACAGCAGGAGGGTATAAGAGCTTCTACATCAAGAGCAAAAAAAAACTTGGGTCTAAATTATCCAGTGATGAAGATGGATATCAAGAGGTAAATAAAGTCCCAGTATATCACCTAGAATTCATGTTTTTCGTATTTTTCTTAGAATGGATAGCCCCTTCGCTCTGTGTTGTATTGATTGAGTCATTATTTAACCAAATTAGAGTTATAATATAACTTCCGGAGATTGTTCTGCTTACCTGCAAGTATAATTATCCCGGGCAATGCCGGGTCTTCTGCTAGTTATAGATAAAACTGGAATGCTTTAGTGTAAAATTATTAAAAAAAAAACATATATAATATCTTTACAATTAATAACTGATAATTTATGAGTGCCAGATACAATACTTCAATTTAGCTGCGGAGAGTCTTAATTTTATTCCTAAAAAGTCACTACGTTAACCTTATACGTTTTGTTGCAATGTTAAACCAAACGTTTTATTTTCTCGAGGGTTTAAAATATTAAATAAGAGTACTTATCATGCCTTCAGCTTTAGAAGAACACACTTGGAGCACGCTATCTTCTCTTTGGTGTTGCCTATTGTCCTCAAGACCCGCAGAATTCGGAGCTGCTCGTAGAGTTTCACTGGGGTTTTGTGTCACTGAAAGACGAAACAGATTACATGTTGTCCATGGTGACCACTTTTTCCAATTATACTAGCTGTCACTCTCCTCCGCTGACTCTAAATGGACGTGTCGCTTGTGGGACTTCTTGCCGCTTCACAAGCCGTGTCTGTAAGCTCCGTCAATAGCCCTTGCCCGTCAGCGCCAGCCCACTCCTGAATTCCCCACGTGTCTTCCACTCGAGAAAAGGCTCACAAACGGAAAACATATTTATTCGTTAATGTTTTCGTTCTGCTACCAAAACAGCTCTAAGTCCATTCACTAGTATTAGGTCGTTCATTAAAAAACGGGCCAGCGGATATTGTAGGAAAAGTACCGTATGTACGAAACAGGAGACTGGGCTAAGATGTAGATACGAACCTTAAAATTCGAAGCAGGCGCTGTTCCGCGCTGTTGGCTGTACTGTTGAGCATGGAAATTAAAAACAATGACAGGCGGGTAGCGTGGCCATCCAGTCAGTTAGTTGCTGTGATCGCGACGTGAAACGCAAAGCAGGCGAGAAGGCTGAGGCTCATGCAACAGGGCTCGTGTTGTGGTGTGTCACGTGAAGATAATTTGCAAAGTAAATATGCGCAGTGGATAATTAAGTCACATGAACAGAAGGCGGTTAATAACTGAATAAATAACAAGATTTATTGTAAAACTTAAAGCATAAGCAAAAATGAAAAATCACTGTAAAACCTTATCTTAGGTCATGAAAAATCACATTATAACCACAAAATCAAAACAAATTCAAAAAGCTTAATTCTAGGCTTAGATTTCAAATTCGCAAATACTTAACCCTACTAAACAACGTTTAACCCAAACACAGTTGTTTAAATACGGAGCAGTAATCGTGGCTTACAAAAATCCGCTAACAAAGTAAACTATTAAATAAGGCTTAGCATTACACCAGCATAACGACATTTAGTTTCATAGCTAACACATACACGTCTTGTGTAACAGCAGCTTGACCAACAGGCCTAATAACAGTTCAAGTTCAGTATAATAAATTGCATTCACTAAATTTTATCCGACTATTACCATAACTAACTATCAGATATTTGAAACACTTCACAGAAAAGTATTAAGTCCACTTCAGGAAAGTCACAAGCTTGACACACGCAAACTGCGTTCACATGGACATAAGAATTACAAATTCGGGTCCCAGTCTTAATCGAGATAATCTAAGTCTTAATTGTAAACTTACATGCGAAAACAAATAAATTACTAACTAGGACAGACAATATTATTCTTCAAGAATATAGCACAATCGTTACATGCATTTAATAAAATGACCTCTTCTTACATGCATAAAATTTCATAAACATAGAGATACGGCTATACGCCCTGTCGCACTTATCTTCTTTCCTTTATCTTTTTTTTCCTGTTGAAATAAAGGAACACACGGCTGTATCGTAGCTTCTTAGCTCACGTGGAAATTACACATTTACCACCTCCGACGAATTCACATTGCGCACTACACAATAAATAGCATAGATATAACATAGATTAAGCACATGCACACTTTTCAATTAAGATTAACCATCGTCGGTACTTCAGCCACACAGAAGAACGGGAACATTAACTTTAATAGCGTACACCAATTCCCTGACAAAACATAGGGCGAATTACATAGGTGAAACCGGAGCTACGGTCTACGTACGCCGTAAGACCGAATGGCCACAAGCCTTGCAGGCTAGAACTCACACACAATTCAGAGAAATACAATTCCGCAAACCACGCTCTCGCCTCCTTAGCAAAACCCTTTATAATAAATTGAGCGCTTACCAGGTGCCTTATTTGAAGCTCCTCGATTCCGGCGAATAGCGCTGGTTGCCATGTTCAATTCACTCACTCTGCTTTCCGATCCTCGTCGCAGTCGCTCGTCGACGTTGAAGGCTTTGTTATAGCGAAGACTCCATTCTGGGCTGGAACGTTCTTGCCGAAGCTCGTAGACGACAACTCGGCCGCTGCATCTCGCATCTCAGGTGTCGCGGCTACTTCTCCTGCTATTCCTATGGTTAGCAGAGTTCTTCCTCTTCGAGATCCAGTCGCCTGCCTACGATCAGATTTTTCAGCTCCTTCCCCGTTGCCTTCTTCATAACGTCTCCCCTTCTCTCCGCATTTCGCCGTTCCACGTTGAATCCCGCGCTCCTGCCTCTGATTGGCTCCCGAGTGTCGCTTTGGTTGACGTTTCTGCTGTCGTCTCTCGTCGCCCGATTTCGTACGATGGAAAATACGTGTCCGGTAGCGACGGCTGACGTCACCGGAATTCGCGGTGTTGATTGAATTCCGTGACTTGGTGTTAAATGATGCGAAACCCATTGCGCGCACACTTTATGGAACTTCAGCGTCTTCTTGATTATGGCATGAACCTTACCGCAGCTGAGCCCGACTGATGCACAAATATCCGTGATTGTCACGCGACGGTCGTTCCTGATGAGCTCTTCCACTTTGCCAACATGCTCATCTGTCATTTCTTTGGATAACTGGATTGCGGCCGTTTCACATCGTGATCACAGCAACTGACTGACTGGGAGCCTGTCATCTGTTTTTAATTTCCGTTGTCGACAGTGCTGTCAACAGAGAAGAAAAGTGCCTGCTTCGTATTCGTCAGGTTCGTATCTACATCTTAGCCCAGTCTCCTGGTTCGTGGATACGGTACTTTTCCTATACTCCGACCAACCCCAAGTTTGGCCTAACTCCTATTGGTTGAAGCCGAACAATGCATTCCAAAGAAAGGAATGAATGCACAACATGAAGTAGCGCCGACGTCTATCGTTAGTTTAATTTTTTTTTTTTTGGCTTAAAAACGACTTAAAAAATTATATGGAAAAAAAACCTGAAAAAAACGAGCGAGAATAAAACGCCTAAAAACTGGAATTTAGTCTATCCTGGAATTTTAATCGGACAGCAGTTCGAGCATGGTGAACACAGCTCCTGTGAAGATGGCTGAAGCTATGGCTGAAATCAGTTTGAACCCGACGAACTCAGGCTCTTTTCATACCATTAACATATTTTCCACAAGACAAAAATATTTTATTTTAGTTTTATTATAACAGTATCTTTTAAAGAATTAACTAATATTCATAATTATTGTAATTATTATACAGGCTGTTTCAAAATTATGTACAATAAATTTAGTGACATATTCTTCAGGTCAAAAGAAGACGAAAATGTTCTATAGCACTTTGTCTGGAAACGATTTATTTACGCGATACAGCCAACTAAACCCGTGGCTCCAAATTACAGGAATTGTTCAAAGTGCCCGCCACCAGCTCGCACGCAAGCTTCGGCTCGTTGCATGAGCGACCGTCTGATGTCATGGAAGAGTTCGTCACCAGCATTACGAACGGTTGGCATGCATTTTCAATTCGTTGTCGCAGATCCATAATGTTAGGAACTTCTGTGCTGTAGACGATCGTTTTCACATGACCCCCACAGAAAAAAGTCCAAGGGATTAAGGTCGGGTGATCTTGCAGGCCAGGCTACCGGTCCACCTCGACCTATCCACCGATTCGTGTATGCAGCATTAAGGTGTGCTCGCACAACATGGCTGAAATGTGCTGGAGCGCCATCATGCATGAACCACATGTTAGATCTTATCAAAAGAGGAACATCTTCCAGTAATCCTGGCAATGCATTCTGCAGAAACAAAAGATACGTTCGCCCAGTCAATCGTGGCGGCAACACATAAGGGCCAATTAAGTTATTTCCGACAATTCCACACCAAATGTTCACGGAGAAACGCTCTTGATGCGCTCGAGCTCTGGTAACATACGGGTTAGCATCTGCCCAACGGTGCTGGTTGTGAGAATTTACGAGTCCTGTCCGGGTGAAGGTTGCTTCGTCCGTGAAAAGTATCTGGCTGAGACAAGTAGGGTCTGCAGCATGACAACGTTGTATCCATTGGCAAAATCGTTGTCGGTGTGGATAGTCCGTTGGGTTCAGTGCCTGAACCAGTTGCAGGTGGTATGGATGCAAAATCTGATGGTGAAGAATGCGCCAAACAGATGAGTGCGGAATATGTACCATGGAAGAAATACGACGGGTGCTTGTCTGTGGTTCATCATGTATGATGTCAATTATCACATCCTCCTCATCCGGAGAATGTGCTACAGGCCGCCTGTTTGATGGCCAAAAGAACCACGCTCCCTCAAATGTCTGTCGACAGATACAAATGTTCGGTTATTTGGCAAACGTCTATTCGGAAAGCGTTCTTGGTAGAGTCTTCTTGCTTCCACAGCATTTCCGTCCGCAAGACCATACATTAGGTGCATGCCAGTGTATTCTGCACTGGATTAAGTGTACATGACTTTTATTTACGTAAATCGTAATGCGTATGTCAAAGCACGCAAACGTTCTGAAATTGATATTCCTAGTGGATGTACAGTAGTGAAACTACAGTAATGGAAACAACCGTACACAACTAATGGAACAACCCTAAAGTAGGTTTAAATGGAACAAACCACTCAACCTAGTGTTGGGTCGAAACGCTGGAACTGCTAAAATATCGTCTGCGAACTACCGTGCTTCCCTACTGTATGATATTGGATTACTCGCAAACAAATCGTTTCCAGAGAAATTGCTATAGAACATTTTCGTCTTCTTTTGACCTGAAGAATATGTCACTAAATTTATTGTACATAATTTTGAAACACCCTGTATAAATGAACATTGAATAAAGAAATAATTTCATAAACTTTAAAACTTCAACAATGATAAATAGAAAAAGTAAATCAAGAATACACTAAAATGACAGGTTTAATAAAATTTCAAAATTAAGTTAAAGTGTCGCTTATTGATTTCGTTTTTATATTTATTAATTGTTGAAATTATTCAATTAATTAACTTCAATATATTATTGTAATAAATAAAAAAAAACAATTGTAAATATTGTTTTTAAAATTAACTGAAATAAATTAAACAATTTTTGTTATTGACTCTAAATGAAGATTTAAAAAAATTATAATGAAAAAATCAACTGTAGGAACGACCCTAACCAGTTTAAATATAAGTATTATAATTAAATTATTATCTACAAAACACAATCTACAACTTTATTTTTTATTACTTATTTTAAATTTAATAACAAAAATAAAATCAATTCATTTTCAGAATAACTGAAATGCTTAATTCTAATAAAAACAGTCAAGATTGTGCTTCAACATATGCTTATATCGCGGGGTTGTTGCTAAGCAACGAAACTACTTTCGTATTACTACGCACGGTGATGTGCCTGACCAATAGGAGTTAGGCCAAACTTGGGGTCGGCCGGAGTATACAATATCCGCTGGCCCGTTTTTTAATGAACGGCCTAATAGCTGTCAAACACAACAGTTTGTTTTTCAGAGCTCACATGCTCACTCTCTTCCCTGCACATGTTGTCTATCGTCGCAAGCACACACTCTCCCCTGGCTTCCTTTTTTCCACCCGAGAATCACTCACTATTGTTCAGTTCTTTCCTATTTATTATCTCTTCTCTGTTTAAAATTTCTCCTCTCGTCAGTCAGTATGCTCGGCATGCATTCGCTATGAGTATCAACTAGGCACAGGGATAATCGGTTTGTGTGGCAGGTATTAACTTGGAAACGCCATGTTTTTCACAATTATATGTAGCTTGCTCAAGAGTCAGCACCCTAGATAATTTTTGTCTACGCCCTGGACGAACAGACGAAAAACATAGTGTACCATTAGGCTTTGGAGTAAAAGCTTGGATGTAAATAAAATTGTCTGGTCAGCGCATTCGAACCTCAGCTGAGAGATCTGGGGTTCAAGTCTCAGCACCAGAAACCAAAGCAGTCTTTTTTATATGCACGAAATAATTGCAAACAATTTCCCACAAATTAACATTCTTCACTCTACACGAAGCCCAGGCAACGCCAGTTACCCCAGCTAGTCTATATGTATAAAAAAGAGTGTTTGTTTGTTTGTGGGTTTGTTTCTTATACAAATCTAAAATTTTATTCCGATCTTGACGAAATTTTGCACAATTGATCTTCAAAGCAAGAGGAAGTTCATTGTCTACCTCAGATTTCGTAAAAATAACTATCGATAATAAATCGATATTCATGATGATGGCAGTGCATATTAATTGGAAAGCAATGACGTATATTAAAGATAGACTCCGAAGCAATTGTTGTTACTTGAAGCAAATTGGGAAGCTCCATGCCCAGAACTGTCATGGCCGAAAGTGAGTGAAGATGATGCAAAACACATGTCTAAACATGAGAGTAGCTGATTAATAATTTTTTCACACGCCGATCACGGAGTGATAAGTTTATCTTTTCGTTTACTTTGTAATTGAAATATTTTATTGTATTTTATAAACAATTTTTCGTTCATGGTTTCAATTTCAATTTCATTTCGACCGGCTTTCAGTTATGTACACGTATTTTCATTTTAGTCACGTATTTTTGATTTATGCTTGTGGAAAATGATTCCTGATCCTTTTTCGTGTCTGTTTGTACAGTTATACGCAGAACAACTTTGAGGAATGATTTTGAATTAATTATTCCTCGGGCCCAAAATCTTCAAAAACAAAGCAGCCAGACATCTAATTACCCCACGGCTCACTCCTGCCCAGAATTGTCATGGCTCAATTTGCTTCACTTTTTGCCGCTGTTAACAATAGAATTCGGAGTCTATCTTTAATATATGTCATTGTTGGAAAGTATCTCATGACCAACAATGCAAGGCAAAGTTTGTACAACAACAAGTATCAACAATGGTATAAGTTGAACATCAATCCACAGATTACTTATTACACAGATGCGACAATCAATTATTAGGAGAGGAAACTGGCGAGCTCATTGTATCATCGATTGTAGCAATGCCCCTGACGTTCGCTGGGTGCGCAACAATCGATGACTATACTAAATTATCTTATTTAATAAAAACCATGAGTCATGCAGTTTCAACATATCTTTTCGGAAATTTTCATACAGAATTCTTTATTAGACATCTAAATACATGTAAGAACGAATGTTCTCAAACAGCGCACCCAGCGAAAGTCAGGGGCATTACTACAATCGATGAAGTCAAAACAATGAGCCATCCAGTTTCCATTACTAACAATTGAAGTAACAATTGAATGTCGCATCTGTGTAATAAATAATCTGTGATCAATCATTGAAGTCATCATCATCTGCTTCAAATTGCAATCTTGGAGATTCCAAGTCAAACTGAGATCGAGAAAAGGAAAACTACTTCAGGCCACGCAAAATAAATTCTACGTTTATCGTCCGGTGTTTACGAAAAAGTAGGGGTGGTGGGCGACGTTTTTTTTTTTCGACCAAAAAAAAATTTTTCGAATTCAACGACAAATCGCGCGGGCGGCTATGTTTTCAAGGCAAATAAGAAAACCCGAATGTATTAAATTTAAATGTAGTAATATACAGGGTCTTTATAATTAAAGTTACATAAAAAAGAAACTACTGTACCAAAAGCTATAATAGTTGGTAATATTATACAAGTGGGCATGGGAAGTTCATACCCACCAAACAAAAAAAATTAGTTCAAAAGGTCTCTTCATGTCTAATTTCGTATACGAATACTGTATAGAGCGCCATTCCATGCTGGTGGTGACCTTTTGAACTAATTTTTTTTTTGGTGGGTATGAACTTCCCATGCCCTCTTTTATAATATTACCAAGTATTATAGCTTTTGGTCTAGTAGTTTTTTTTTATGGCCATGTCAAAATGTAACTTTAATTATAAAGACCCTGTATATATACATTTATCACTATCAAATTTTGTAAGAAACGGTATAGCATATAACTTTAAAATACTGTAAATATTAAATTCCAAAAGTATTTGTCTCCATTTTTAAGATACATACATAACACTGTTACTGCCAAGGCTATATGTTTAATATTTTTAAAACGGGAAAAATGTATTTATTGGTGTTCCCTTTCATATAAAATAAGCACGAAGTCTTGGACAAGAATTATGTATATTTCTGAAAAATGTACGGTAATTAAATACTTTTATGATACGATATTTTAAGTGTTTTAAAGTTATATGGTATAGCAGTTATACTAAGTTCTTTTAAAACAGTTACTTAGCTTAAATATCATAGATTAATAAAAGCAACTGCCAATAATTTTATACCGTTCATTTTTCGTTTTAAAAAGCCGGACGGATGAGAGTAAAAACTAAGCACAGTTCCATTTTTATTGTTTTACAATTTATACTGTGTTTATAAACCTAAAATTGAACTTGCCATATAAAAAACTTGTACTGTTTTAATATAAAAAGGCATTAATAATTTTTAGTACGCAGTTCTTTTTAATAACTTTAAAAAATTTTAAAAACACAATAAAAGTTACATTATATTAGTTTACTTTGTTTTTAATAAACAAGAAATTAAACAGGCTTCTTGAAAGAATGACCACGGCAATTGATTGCCTGCTTCTTGTCTGCAACACACAGATTACAAATGGGCAACTGTCCAGTTTGAGTAACTAGATTATACTCATTTCCACAGTGATAGCAAATATCATCATACTTGAGGCATCTCAGTAGGAGAACTGCAGGTTCAATTTCAATTTCACGAAACTATATTCATAAATGAATTGTCATGTGCATCAATATCACTGAAATTACTACCACAAGTGTAGTCAATTACGTCCACATTGGACGTATTTTTGGGCATATACGCACTGTAAGTTTTTTTGGGCATATACGCACCGCCAGTGCTCGCACTCAATGCATTGAATGACAGTGTTCGTGTTCCGGGCACACTGTCCAGTAGGACTAAATGGCATTCCATGACCTTTCTTCCCAGTAAATGTTGAGTTAAGACTAGGTCTATATAGTTCAGTTGTTTTAGTCCCATAAACATCATCAAAACTTTGGCAGTGATCTCTAACTGGGATAGGATCTGAAATGATGTACTGTATTAAATATGTCTTGAGGAAGTCTTCAAAGAACAAATTGTAAAACTTTGTGAATCTGTAAAAAGCACAAGAGTTGTCGCAAAACAGCTGTTATGTTCTCAGGCTGCTGAATCACAAATATACAGAAAATACCGGAACCAAAGAACAGTAGAACACAAGAGAAATAGAGACCCCCCAAAATTATGAAGAAGCAAAATCAAATTCTTCGAAAGTTTTGCATTCAACATCAAAGATTAGCGTCAGTACAACTGAACAACGGGGTGAGAAAATACCAAATCTTTGTATGCAACAGAACAATACGAAATCGCCTTAAGATGGGTTTTTCGTTCCGGAAAGCCAAGACCAAACCTCTTCTTACAAAGAAGCACAAACAGGCTCGTCTACAGTGAGCCAAACAACACAGAGATATGACTGCAGACGACTGGAAGAAGGTAATTTTCAGCGATGAGTCGAGAATTGCTCTTTGTATAGGAGATAGTGATGGAACATTTGTTTGGAGACGTGTTGATGAAAAAATTTCAAGAGGATTGCCTAAAGTTCTCTGTAAAGTTTACGCAATCTCTCATGACCTGGGATTGTGTGACGGTCAGCGGTCCAGGCAGAATGTGTATTATGAAGCTACCATGAATTCAGAGGCATATTTGTAAGTATTGGAGTCTTCTTAATTCCAACACTTGAAGACCATTTGGAGACGATGAAACCATCAGATTCCAGGAGTAGTGCAACAGTGGTTATAAACAATGCCCTGAAGCATCTCAGATGGCCTGCCAACAGCCCCGACCTCACTCCAATTAAGAACTTGTGGCGTGAACTGAAAAAGTTGATAAGAGAAGCTCATCTGTCCAACAAAGATGCACTCAAAAGTGCCATTACTGAAGGGTGGAATAAACCTACCTTGCAGAACTGTTATAAT
>JAHWFO010101547.1:1093-13870 GCA_023313115.1 Rhysida immarginata | reverse complement strand
TCAGGATTTTAGAGATGCTTAGATAAGGTTGACCAAAAAAAAAACAGGTTGGGGAACCTCTTGTTGGCTTTGCATGCAACACCTCAAAGCCATAAGCCTTATGTTTGTTTGGTTGGCTATAATTAAGTAATTTTTAATTAAGTATTTTTTTATTTTTATTTTTAATTGACAGCAAGAAGACTCTTTGTTTATGTTAGGATGAGTACCAGTAATACTTCTTGGTTGTCGGGACTGGTTAAAGGGAGTTCAGATACAAAGGAGGAAACGGTAAAGATTTCACAAGTTTTCATTGACATTAAACTCTAGTTTTATAGGTAATTTACGAATTATTTCTGATTCTGCAAATAGTTTTTGAATTTTAATTCCAAAATTCGAACTCTAAATCTATCGGGAGGGATGATCATAAAGTCACTGCAATCAACATGAAAGAGTGATCGCTTATGAAAATGTGTGTATCTAGTATCTAGTACAGAGGGTAGATTATCGCGAAGCGATAATCTGCGGCACCTACTCCTACGAGGGAGTTTTGCGCCATCCCAGTAAATAACGACTGCTACGAGATGACAGTAGCAGCCGGGACCGACGGCTTAACGTGCCCTCCGAAGCACGGGGGGTTTCATGATGGAAGAGCTGCTGGCGGACAAACAAACCAGTGGCTGTCACCAACTGCTGGAAAACCAGCTATGGTCACTTGGCAAATGGGTCAGACTAAAGTCCTCCAACAGCCGTGCCCCAAATAGCTGTCCCGCCAACAGTGGCCCTCAAGCCCTGGCCGTCACCCAGCCAGCAGCTGGCCGCGCCTGAAGATCCTTGAGTTTACTCCGGGGTTTGGACACACCTGAAACCTCCGCGCACTAGGCCACTCGAGCAATTCGACCTGCTCGAACCGCTGCAGCCCGCAAAGATGCCATCTCCTGTCACTCTCGCTACCGTGCGCCGTCTGTTCTGACAATTCTTCTGAAGCATTGTTACTGGGATCCAGTTATTAAAGAGCACAACACAAACAAACATTCTACAAACACACAATTTTCACCAATTATTTGAACGTTCGTTAGGCAACTGAAAACACACAGAAGAGAGACATTGTTCCTAAACACAATGCACTATAAAATGAATAGCAATGTTGTCATTTGAACGTAAAATAATTTGTTTTTTGTCTTTTCTTTAAATCCAAACACAAGACTTTCAATGCCTGTATCTCCTAAACGGGCGGATCAATTTAAAAAACACCAAGAAAAAAAGTTCTCAAATGATGTGTACAATCTGAAAATACTATTAAAATAGGGGTTTCCATTGCACATTTCAAAGTTGATTTCGATATACGAAAATGGCATCGGTTTTCCTGGAAATGGATTTCACATAAAAGTATAAGTTTCCATTGAAAGCACTCTGTCAGATTTGTATTTTAGAAGTTGGGTTTCGGTTCACTTTGGGTGAGAAACCCTGTATAGTCATATATAAAATGCTGGAAAGAGTATTGAGCCGGGATGAAAATGCAAATAAACGTAGCAAATCCATGCTGATTTTGGTGCTTTTTTATAGACGTGAATTAGATGATACAAAACGTTGTTTCCAGAAGCATTTAAGAACGAATAAGGAATTAAATGCAAATTAATAGCCATTATGCCAACCTACCCTCTTGCAAGGTGGAAAAAAGTTTAGAGTCGTCCATTTTCTTGCATATTTTAATAGTTGAAAGGATTATTTAAGGTGATGAAAGTATACAGCAACGTCATATGAGAGCATATACCATACTGTTTGTGTAATATAACACCAATATACAAGATGCCAAAAGGGCAATATCTTTCAGAGTATGAAAGAGGGCAAATTGTTGCTCTTAAGGGATGCCGAAAGACTGGATCTGATATTGCGAAAGAAATTGGACGTTCCAAGTCAGCTATTAACAAATTTCTCCAAAATCCAGATAAACATGGAATGGCACCCAGATCTGGCAGGCCAAGTGCACTTTCCGCTCGCCAGACATCAAGAATAAGAAGCCTTGTTCGTCATCAGCACCTCTCTTCTTCGCAGATTGTCGCCGAACTAGACCTCCCGTGCACTAGTAGAACTGTACGAAATGTGTTGCATTCTTCTCCAAATCTGCATTACTCAAAAATGGTAGGAAGACCACCTCTGACAGCAGCTCATTGTGAAGCGCGTGTGACGTTTGCTAAAAAATACGTTACATACGGTGACAAGTGGAAGAATGTTTTGTTCTCAGCTGAGAAGAAGTTCAACATGGACGGACCAGATGGATTCAAGTACTATTGACAGTTTGGAGGTGGCTCAGTAATGACTTGGGGAGGGTTTGCTGCTGGCGGAACTACACCTATTGCATTCCACTGCATATCAAAATATTCTGGCGGATAATCTGCTTCCATACGGTCCGCTCATAACGGAGAGTGAATGGATTTTCCATCAGGACAATACTGCGATTCACAGCTTGGCCTCAACCAAGGACTGTTTGACGCTAATTCTGTGATTTCTCTGGACTGGCCATCCCAGAGTCCATATCTCAACCCAGTGTAGAACATTTGGGGAATCTTAGTCAGCAATTTCCGTCAGTACAGTAGTAAAGAAGAATTGGTGAATAGTATCACTGCAGCATGGCAAAACCTTGATCTCCAGGAGTGTTAGTGACTCAGTGAATCAATGACAAACAGATTAATAAAGGTCACTGAGAAGGTGTCCTCCACTTTTGCCCCCTCCACTTTCCCCCCTCCACCTTTGCCCCTTCCACTTTGGCCTCGTCCACTATCGTCCCTTTCACTCTCGCCCCCTGCAAAAATACTTTTAAGACCCACTTTCATAAAAAGACCCTGCAGAGAGGTTAAGAAGTCAAATAGAAAACTAAGAATTCAGTTATATAGTATACTTACCTAACATAACCCACGAAATTCTCCTTTTAATTAAGAACGATTTAAATTAAAGCTTTCCTTATTAGCTTTTCTAAAATCTAAATTGTTTAACTTGAAAAAAAGAAATAATAGAGTTTTGAAAATAAAAAAAAAACGCAAACAATGTTTTAAGTGGACTTAAATATTGGACGCAAACAAGTACCACCCCACGAGGACAGTAAACTGAAGTACCACTGTCAATGAATCGTTAACAAATGTTCGTGCTGTTTTGAAGAAAAATTAATCTATAATCACAATAATTATGACGTTATAGTGATACTACACTAATTAAAGAAGCATTTTAAAATAGCAAACCCGCGCCCGGCGTTGCCTGGGCTTTTTAAATCATGAAATAAAAATACAGAATAGGTAAATTTTAAAAAACATTTATTTAATGTTAAAAAATTAATGGAAGTTTTTGGACTACACCTAAGTCTTGAGTACTTCCTTATAAACGACATTTAATGTTGTTGCATCTTTACTGCAAATGTATAAATTTCTAGGATCGCTAACTCTAGAACAGGCAACATACAATTGGCCATGTGAGAAACAATGTTCTTGCAAATTTACTCAGCTATTAAGATGAAGTAGAATTAGCTTATGTTTGTTTGTTTGCTCAAGAGATGGCGTTAAGCGTTTCGATCGCCGATCACCATATGATGAGCAGCCATGTTGACGCATTTTGAGAGCAATTAACGTAAATAATTTAATATAAAACCAATTTTTATGAATTAATACCTAGCCTACAAAGTTTCTACATAAATCCCCTAACAAACAAAACTTGTTTCATAAAAATCGATGCAGTTTTCTTAAGGTTATCGAGCACATACACCGGGGAAGTGACTTAGATTTATACTATGTATAGATAAATACAAGGTGTAAAGCCACTAGCGGTGGGCGATTCCCGATTCCGAAAATCGATTACTCGATTCCTGAGTGAAATCGATTCCAGCTGTGTCAAAAAATCGATTCCATAATACCAAATAATCAACCAATCTAACTTTTTTTATCTGCTTCACAATACATTGTTATAATGTTTCTGCTTCACAACATGTTTGTTATTAAATAAAAATTCATGAAAATTATAGAATTAACATTTTGCAGAAAATACTTTATTACTCCGTAGACACTTGTAACAATAAAAATAAGTATATTACCTTTGAGAAAAGAAAAATTTTGTGAAAAAGTTGGTTGTCACAAATAAATTTGTAAATATAATATATTGAATAATTATTTGGGTAAAGAAAAAAAAATTGTTACAACTGGAATTCGAACCCGCCACCTCACACTTACATGTTAATAATTTGAGAGCAACCACGCTGCCGTCTGAGCTATCGGATCACTTACAATCAAGGAGGAAAACTTTCCCTCAAAATTGGCTGAATAGTGTGCCTTAATATTTATGTATATTAACACCCTAAAGGTACACTACAACTACACGAAGTCTCGTATTAAACTAAAGGGGTCGTAATGTCCCCTTGTTAGAAGATTCACCATACAATTGCGCCGGGACGAAGTGGAAGGGGCCAACTTCACGGGGCCAAAGTGGAGTGAATCACTGACAAAAGGGTTCCTTTATCGGTTATTAAACGTGAGACTCTAAACTATTTTCCAACTTTTAAATGGCTAGGTTGAGATAATGTCTGTTAATTTGCATTTGATTCCTTGTTCGTGGTTAAATGCTCCTGGAAACAACGTTTTGCATCACCTAATTCACGTCTATAAAAAAGCAACAAAATCTGCTTGGATTTGCTACGTTTATTTGCATTTTCATCCCGGCTCTATGCTATTTTCAGCACCTTATCGTAGATATCAATGCTGTAGACTAGCTGTTTTACGTGACCCCAAAGGTAAAATATTTAAGGGATGTAGATCAGGAACCTCTACGATCAATGCATCTGTTGGGATAATGCATAACTTCCGAGATCCCCTGATCTAAATCTTTTAGATATTTACCTTTGTGGTCAGGTAAAACAGCTACTCTATAGCGTTGACATCAATACTTATGAACAGTTACTCCATTGGATGCGGCCAATCAAATTCGCAATAACTATGCCATAGTTTGTGTTTAAGATTCGGTAATTCGTTGTATCCAGGCTCAAGGGGCATTTTTGAGCCTTTGTTATGCTAAATCGTATACAGCAGTGGTTCCCAAACTATTTTGGGCCAGAGACCCCTTTTCCAAAATGAGCTCATACCATCGACCCCCATTTCTTTATTCATTTAACTTGCTAATATAACACGTTCGACAATGACTTATTTTGTTTAATTTGATACATACATACAGAGCGTCACGCCTGTTTCCCATCGACCCCCATTTTTATTTATTGTTTCTGCCGACCCCCGAGAGATCGATATCGACCCCTGGGGGTCGATATCGACCACTTTGGGAACCACTGGTATACAGTATCTCATGTTTTTCAATTATATGTTACTTATAAGGTCATAACACGAGTTTTGTTTACCTATTTGCTACTATACTTTTAAAACTTTTATCTATTGTTATTCTGTACCTATTATGAATTGAAATACAGCCTATGTTAATGTGAAAGTTTATGCTCAACTTGACCTCCTCAACTAAAGGCCTAAATTTTTTACATTCATTGTGAATCACGCTGTACTCTACATCGTCACAAAATTTCATTCAAATCGACATGGTTTAAAATCGGATGAGTTGACGTAGAATGATCCCTATGCGACAAGGAAAGAGAAATGTTAATATTAATAAAATTATAATTAACTTTTAGAAGCATTTGTTACCTACAAATTTATTAATCAAAAAAAAAAGATGCAATAATCTCCGTCATACAAAAGAGAATAGGGGTTTCTGTTTTAACTGAGTTCCACTATTTCAATTTTATTATATTTAATTTTCTTTAGTTAACAAAATATTCTGTCATTTTCTTTACTTAAAAATATACTGGTTTAACGAATTAGACTTAAAAAAGTGGTCGTTGCCCTTTGCCCTTTGACATTTTATATCCTTAGCTCTTTCTCTTTTTGTCTATTAGCTACAATTGAAATCCATGTTTCTTGGAAACAGAACATCCTCTCTCTCACTTCTCAGTATTTAACTCTCTGTAATTGGTATGTACAAAGTAATAACGGATTTATAGCTGTTGACGCGCTCTAGAATGTAACCAACCAAAGAATCAAAGATATTTTAGGACAGATTATCTTTAATTGATATAAAAAAAAACCCTTCAAAAACAGTAATTTCTATATATTATTTGTATCTTGGAACGTGGATATTCTTATAATGAAGTGAAGATAAATAATTTTTTTTATCATACTATTTCCGAAAAATATATCGTGGTATAAAATAACATTTTTGACAAAGTTAAAGCAATAAATTATTAAGATTGAATTAAATTTGACTATGCATTTTAATGATTATTTGCTTAAGATCATTACCGGAGCAATTTATTTTACTCAAGTTTATACAGTATAAAACGAACTTAGAAATTAATCTGCTAATTTCTTATATGAGTAAAACAAAATAAAAAAAAAAAAGCAGAATGCAAAATTATTACTAATAAGTATTATTACTAATTATTAATAAATTCTGATTACCTTGAAAGCAAAACAAATTATCCACATGGCCAACCCCATATTACTTATAATTTTTTTCATTTTTTTTCACGTTAAGGTCTTTTATGCCGATTTTAAAAATAGGTACAGAATAGAATTTCTAACATTAAAAGTTGATTCGCTGAAGGCACGAGATTTATCCTGAAAAGAATAATTTTCGTCTCACTCGCTCAAGGATTAAAGTTTTCCTTTGAATGGATGGAGGCAATCTACCTGCCACAACCACTGGTGCGATTACTATCTTCGTGGAACGTACGTAGAAAGTAGTTCCTGTTGTTGTAATGGCCTAAATAATATACGCTAGCAATGAATGAGTCAATTAATTGATATCTATGACAATTCTTTGTATAATGAAACTCGTCCTCTCCATCTGTTTAAATGATTGGATAATTTCCTTCCAATTTTCCATGTTATTGAATACAATAAGTGCTTCTCTTTTTATATTCATCACCCGTAAATACTGAAAATTAATACAGAGCTCTTAAATTTATAGAATTCATATTTTGAAAAATGTTAAGAATTTTCATTACCTTGAGGTAACTAAAAATGTTTATAAAATAAATTATTATCAATCAAATATCGAGGTTCCGGTTCCAATATCCTTTTTCTTTATTTGATAAAGCGCAGGATATTTGTCCATGAAATATTAGTGATTATCGCAATGATTGATCTTTCCCAACACCAGTTATACATAAATTATCATTTTGAATTCGTATTGAAAACATGCATATAAGCCAAGTTGTTTAAGACATGTTTATTATCGTGCATACAGGACTATACTGTATAATAGTAGTATCGTACGAAGAATAAAAAATAAATGCCTTTTCTTGATAACATCTCTTTTAATTATCGATTAAAGAATCAA
Source organism: Rhysida immarginata (assembly GCA_023313115.1). Classification (NCBI taxonomy): domain Eukaryota; kingdom Metazoa; phylum Arthropoda; class Chilopoda; order Scolopendromorpha; family Scolopendridae; genus Rhysida; species Rhysida immarginata. Next base: position 6,517 of record JAHWFO010101547.1, on the reverse strand, counting down.
GAACATATATTGATAATTATAGCTGCTCTCTTAACCGAGTCGAGCATTTATTTATGAGTTCAAAGATCTGTTACAAGACAGAAATTTATGACTACGTTTCTCTTGTATGATGCATTCCACTTTCATTGGGTTTTATTAATTCTTTTTTATAATAATTATAGTTAAAACAGTTTTTTGTCCTTAGATATATTTTTTTAACTTATTAATCGTTTTCCTCCCCCATTATGTTTATAATTACATAATACGAAATGTATGCTGGAATTATAATGATACATTATAGTGCAGTATTTTAGCAACAATAACCATTCGTCATGATTAATTAGTTTATAATGATATATCAGCTTTGGAAAATCCAGAAGCTAAAAACCGATCTGGGAAGACCAAGGAACCCCACCCCCCACCCACACCCCGAAACAGGCACACGATTCAAAATAGGATTGATAAATAAACAGACAAACAGATATCATTTAATAAATAAGTGATGCTAGAAGTAAGTGAAAGAGTTGGTGCAGATTTAAAAGATAAAAGAGAAGGGTTAAAAAACTACAAGACCGTTATGTTTATTAAAACAATAAGGTATCCTAGAGAAAAAATTTTGCCTATCGTATTCAAATTCAAATCTGTTTGGGGTTTATTTTTTAAAAAAGTCTAAGTTCTAGGGCAGTTATGAGCACGCAGACCAGTTAAGGTAAGAAATGAACAATCGTCTATATAATTATTGAAAAGTTTAAATAAAAATAAAAAGTCATGACAAATACAAATTGGAAATATAAACTGGGAAAGAAATTTGGCTAAAGCTTTCTGCAAAGCGATTAGCTGAATTAATTTCCAGGAAACAAAACCTCAGAATTATAGCTAATTACGGGGATAACACAAAATTGAAAGTTGTATTTTGAGAAAGATTTAGTTTTAACAAAGTAAAAAAACTCATCCCTCCGAAGGGATAGGTCCGTTAAACGTTAAAATTTCAACAAGTTTTTGAAAAAATATTCTCTTTATAATAATCACCACAAAACGTGCCAAATAATTAAAAGGACAGCTCTGTTTTCAAATTAGGGCTCGTTCACAATCGCGCGGCAACGCGTCCGTCCGACTATGCGTCCGACCTCTCATCTCTTTGCTGTAAGGAGATAGTTGTTCACTTTGCATGGCGGTCACCTGTCTCTCTCGCATTGCATTTATAAGTTGATGCGAAAGAATGGCTGTAAAATCAAAATAAAAAGCGCTTAATATTCTAGTCCTATTAATTTTCACGTGTGCATAGTTTTCTACCTATAAAGAAATTTGGAAAAGCTACAGGAATATCTTTTTGAATATCGCTATCTCGATGCTGTCGAAACCATTATCGAAGCTATCGAAGTGCCGAACGTGTTTAATTCTCCGATCTAACTTTTTTAAAAGAAATTAATATCTTCAGATTCGTTCCTATAAATTTAACGAATCCTTTTAATTAATTAAAACAGCATAGAATCAGAATATTTCTCCAAAGCAGTCTTTTTAATAATTATCTACAGATAGGCCGGCAATGGCAATTTTATCGTCGGCCATTTTTCTTTTTGCTCACATACTCCGGCGCTCGACTGTGATTGGATGAAAGTCGTCCGTTCATTGGCAGAAGTTGAACATTTTTCAATGCTGTGCCGTTTTTTACTATCTAGGGGGCTATGGCTCTGCGGAATAGGCAATTCCGTTTTACTATTATGGCAATTCTCAATGCGTTCACGGAAGTAAAGAAACTGCGCATGCGCTATAGCCTCTAAAACTTGACGCGCGACGCTTATCGCGCCAGTGTGAAGAAGGTATATCGCAGCTTTTAAACATTGACAACAAAGTAATATATTCTTTCACTTTCTAGTGATTTCTAATGATACTCTTAAAAAAAATATACAACTCTATGCATTTGGTTTAGCAAAATGCTAAAAGGTTCTCAGAAAGGACAGCTTGACATTTTGCGTTCTCAAGAAAAATCTTCGCGAGAAATTGCAAAAGTTATAAGAAAATCAAAAACTTCCGTCCATAATAATGTTACGAAGGGTGAGACATATTGACAACACAATCACAGCGCAAGAAAAATTAAGTTGACCATGAGGACCAAACGACAAACATGCAGGATAGTATCAATAAAACATATCCGCAGCTGAAATCAATCATGAATTAGCCCTAAACGTGTGTAAACAGACAATACGGAATGTTTTGAATCAAAGTGGACATTTCATATTTCAAGCCGTGAAGAAGAAACCTCCATTGACATTAACGCATAAAGCCAACAAGCTGAAGTGGGGAAAGGATAAAGCTGGATGGGATACACAGTGGGCACAGGTAATCTTCAACGACGAAAAAAAGTGGAATTTGGATGGGCCTGATCGTGGTGCGTTCTACTGGCTTGATTTGAGAAAAGATTCCAAGAGATAACAAGTGTGATGACGTGGATGTATTCTCTGTTCATGGGAAAACGCCATTGGTCTTCATATCATCAAAAATGAATGCAAATTGATGCGAAGATACATACTGTGTTGACATGGTGGGACAAATGTGGGGGAGAAAGTGGAATTTTTATGCAAGATAATTCCCTCGTTATTGATGAAAAGAGGAAAGAAAATTCCACAGCCTGGGTTCACCTTCTGCATGAAAACGAGGGGTTCCTTTCCTCTTTTCATCAATAATTTAAACATCTGAGGTTTGGCGTGAAAAAAAACCCTCTTAAGATCATTCAATTACTACAACCTGTGACAATAAAGTTCGGTGAATGATGTCAAAATGCTAAGGGTCGTAAGAGTGCACCATCGTCGTATCTTGCCCCAGACAGGTCGAGACATGTTTAAACAAATTTGAGAGAACCAGCGCTGCGAGTGTGTTTATTGTGTTTAAACAGGACATTGAAGAGAGAAGGCGTAGTACGCGCGGTCGAAACTCAAAATGGATCAGCGAACGAAAGAGACTCATGAAATGATGACAAAAGTTTACAAAGGAAGTGCTATTGCTTCCTTCTCGAATATTACCTGCTGTACGTTAATGAGCAATTACGACAGTCAAAAATTGTTCACCGAACTGAAACTGTTTGTGTACAATTCTACGGTACAAGGAGTGTTTCCGTTCAGTCTCGCCGCCTACCAGGACAACTCCTTCCTCTTATCACTGTTCACTTTTAGAGACACGCGTCCATCTGTGAAAATTTTTTGAGAGGCTTTGTGAAGTTCGAAACCATTTTTGGTTTTTAGAGGGACAACCCAGGTGTACTGAGAAAAAACATCAATGACTTTGAAGTGTGTTTATGAGTGTTTAAACGGTTCCGAGGAGGCCGGAACACCGTGGAAGACGCCCCCTGAAGTGGCCAGACATCCAACATAATGTTACGACCCAACTGAAGGCTATCCCTAAAAACGACTACGCCAGGAGTTTCCAGGACTTGTACAGCCGTTCCCAGAAGTGCATTACCATCAACGGGGATTACTTTGAAAGATAGTAACTGCTGTTTCATGTAAGCGAGCAATCCACTCTCAATATGCCATCATTCACCGAACTTTATTGTCACAGGTTGTATAATTCCTTCATTCATTAAGCGAAAATCACTCTACTTCTGGATTGGCCAGCAAGGTCTCCCGATCTTAATCCCATTGATAACTTGCGAGAAATCCTGGCCAGAAATGTTTACCAAGGCGGACGACAATTTCACACAGTAAATAACAAAACAAGTTAACGAAAAGTGATACGGTAAGGTAAACAAGAGTTATTGCCTAACGCGTTTCGATTGTCATCATCTTCGACTGCTACATAGTTGAATTGGTAATCGGCAATCGGACAGTGAGTGAATAATGACGAGCGGTACTGGAGCGGAGCTCCTATAAACTCACTCTTCCAAGTTAGAAACCTAAGGAATTACTATAATTTTTCTTCTTTTGATTTTACTTTCATATTATACTCATTAATTAATCTGGTTATTCTTTAATACCCAGCTCTTTTATTCTGCACATTTATTCATACAAATTTTGTTTATTTTTAACAAATAATATATAACACTAGCTGTTTACCCGGCGTTGCTCGGGCTGTTTTTTATGAAATGTTGCAATTTCTCTGTGTGAATATTCAGAAAAAGTACACATGTAAAAAGCTCAGAATTTATATAGAAAAAATACATGCTAAAGGGCCGTATTTGGAGACGCTATGCATTGGGATCTTTTTACAAGAAATATTTTTGAATTTTCAACATGAAATTTTTCTATTTAAATTGACAGCTTTTTTCGTTGCTCGAGCTCAAATTCGAAAATTTTTTTATTCATCTGAAAGTTAATACACAGCCAACATGAGCACATGAAAAACGTTTAGAATTAATAAACCATTAAGAAATGACGTAATCAAGTACCGAAAGGCTTGATGTAAACTAAACCATTCGCGAAACCATACTTTTCAACTTCCCTATGTTAACATGGAAAGTTTCTAATGGACCATAACGATACCATTAAACCACGTACCTTTGAAGAAATTTGAACTATCATTAATTTTATGTTGTATTCATTGTTACACATCATTCCAAGTTGTTTGATATATTGCATGCCATATCTTAGCATTGAAAGTTCCAATGAACCACAATGGTTCCACTGAACCAGGTGCCTTTAATCCTATTTTCACTAACGATAACTTTAAGTTTTATTCATTCATGACACATCATAAAAAGTTATTTGATATATTGCATGCCATATCTTAGCTTTGAATGTTCCAATGAACCAAAATGGTTCTACTAAACCAGGTGCCTTCGAACCAAATTCGACTATCTTTAATTTTACGTTGTATTCATCATTACACATCAATTACAGATTTTTGATATTGCATGCCATGTCTTAGAAATGAGAGTTCCATTAAACCATAATGTTTCCACTAAACCAGGCACCTTTCATCCTATATCGACTATCAATAATCTGAGTTTATATTCATTCATTACACACAATTCCAAGTTGTTTGATATAAAACATGCCATATCTCAGCATTGAATGTCCCAATGAACCATAATGGTTCCACTGAACCAAGTGCCTTTAAAACAATTTCAACTGTCATTAATTTTACGTTGTATTCATTTTTTATGAAACGTCATTCCAAGTTGTTTTATATACGAGGTATAACATATCCTATCTTAGCATTAAATCTTCCAATGAACCATAATGATACCATTAAACCACGTAGCATTGAACCAATTTGAATTATCATTACGATATATAAATTCATGACGCATCATTCGAAGTGTTTTGATATATTACATGCCACATATTAGCATAGAAAGTTTCAGTGAAACATAATGGTTCCACTAAATCCCAGGTGCTTTTGAACCAATTTAGACTATCAATAATTTTAATTTATATTCATGCCCGACACGTCATTCCAAGTTGTTTGATATACAGGGTGTCAAAAAGTCTGGTAACATGGCAGATATCT
>JAHWFO010101543.1:0-22597 GCA_023313115.1 Rhysida immarginata | reverse complement strand
GGATCTCCTTTTGATTATGATACAGAAGATGAAGACTCACGACAATAAACTTGTGAATGGAATACTGAAGAACTCATTGAATATGAACTGGCATACGAAGTATCGTAAACCGAGGCACGTTCTTGATGTCAATTTTGAAGATATTAGCAACGTTTCTTTCCCGGACTACTGGAAGATGTGATAATCCTCCCTCTCGCTATATATATATTTTTTTTACTTCGTTTGTATTTTATTTCTGACAATCGTCAATCTTATTTTCTTTTTATATAATATGGAAGACCGCTTGGGTTGTTCAGGCTTCTTGACAAGCTGTCACGTGTAAACTTATAGCGCAGTGGAAAATTATGTGAAAGCTAGCAAAGTAAATAACAGCATTGTAGACATATTAATTTTATTCACACCAACAACAATACAAAAATAAATAATGAAAAATAATGTAAATGCGTTTTAGCATTTTGCAAAAATGAAGAACTCCAGGAGGAATTCCGAGAGCATCCTCTAACACGAGGAATTGCTCACGTGAAGGGGCTTTAAGTGCTCCTTTTACAAGATCTGAAATTACGTCCTAGAAGGACGATTCACAAAAATTCTAGTGACTAAACACTGACTAATAAAATAACAAGAGCCGCAAAAGACGGCTTAACATCCACAAATACGTGAGATGAAAATTATGAGAGCCGCAATAAATAAAACGGCACAGGACGCACTTTGTGCGCAAACCGTCGACTGTATGAGAAGAATTACGTCACAAAAGTATTCCTGACTTTAGCTCTAATGTTCTGACAAGTCGCATTAGGGAACGGCCCAAAAACTCCAAAAGTAAGCAGCTACGCACTGCGTTTGGTGAGAGGCCAGCTGATGCTGGACCTGCAACGAAAAGAAAAGAAGATGACTTAACAAAATGCATAAGCCTTTGTGTCAAACAAAATAACGCAGCGTGAGAGGACGCGGCGGAATATCTTATAAGTGGCGTGAGAGAGAGAGTAACAGAATTATGCACAAGAGTCAGCTTACCTCTGATAATCAAAGAAGGCGCCCAAATCTTGAATGAGATATGCCTCTAAGCCCCACGGGGCTATCAGGAACCACACACCTGACTCCGGGTCCAAAGCTCCGCTGTCCCACGCTGCCGGACGTTGTAACGAGGGAATAGGTAGGCCGACGACCAAAACCAGATTGCCCTCGACGAAGGGCTGTGGAGTGACGTATAGCCGCCAGAAGAAATGATGCCGAAAATTAGCCGCCAGTGAACAATACCAAGCGGATTCCTCTATAGTTAGCTGGAAGTCTGTATCAGCATTCAAGTCGAACCCCGGACGAGCTTCTCTCTCTTCGACGTTCGTTGGCACGAAGGGTGCTCGCGCCGGCCGGTCGAACTCTGCTGCTTCCACAACTATACAACGAGAAATATCATTAGTCGCACTCACTCGCACACCTTGCGATGAAACTCCTGTTGAATGCAGGTTTCCCTCGGTACGAGGAATGCTGTTCCTGGCACTAGACTTGTTGACCACTCTTCTACTTTTCCACAGCGAGGAAACATCTAGCTCGACGGAACACTCGCTTGCCATCAAGTTCACTGTCCTCGGGTATTCATCAGGAGCTCGAACTCCATGTCCTACCCGGTCGGCTGACTCGTGCACTCTCCACGATTCCGAGCCACGCCCCCTCTCTCTCGCTAAACACCTCTTTTTCCGCGAACTAACATCGCACCTACAAGTGGACTTTTTGCCCCGCCATCTATTGCCTCTCTTACGCGAAGAAACATTATTAATAATATTAACGTTATTAATAGAACTATCGCTGGCAATAGATGGCGCCTGAGGCTGCACGCTGGAAGCAGACGCTTTATTTTGGAGAAACTTATGAACGCGCTCACCGCTGCTCACAATGCTTTGTGACATGCTCGCGCTGGCCGATCGCAGTTTAACCTGCGAAACATCATTTTGCTTTGCTTTTTTTCTAACCTTAGCCATGGAAGCTCCCCGAGTTCTTTGCTGCTGAAAGAACGCCTCGATGAGACCCTGGCAGCGATGCAGGTTACTTTCGGGTTCCCAAGTTGGTTGAGAATAGCCTACCCACTTGACAAGAAATTGACGGCGAGGTTTCTTACCCTTTACATCCAGCAATTTTTGTACTTTATACACATTTCTAAACTGAGGGTCCCGGATGGGGCCCGGTGGCTTGGCGGTGTCCTTTTTTCGCCTCTTAAACCTTTTTAAGAATGAGCAATGAATGACCCTGTTGCCGCCCCACTTACGAGGAATCTGTATCTTAGCAGACACCTTATTTATCACATCAATGACTTTAAAGGGTCCCTGGTATTTACCGAACAATTTACGCCCTTTCTGGTGCCTAAAATGAGAAAGGCGCTTGGCCCATACAAGAACTTCATCGCCAACCCTTAGCGTAAATTTAGTGTGGCGTTTATCGAATTCTTTCTTATAACGCTGATTCGCTTTGCCGATATTCTTTCTTGCTAGCCGCAAGATCCGCGCAAGGTGCTTGACAAAACCGTTGCCTTGCGGCCTGCGTCCCGCATACTTGTTTAAGGACTGGGGAATGTGAATTTCCCGTCCCAAGTCAAGGAAAAATGGCGACATCCTCGTAGTCTCCGAAACCGCGGAGTTAATGGCAATCTCCGCTGCTGTCAAGAACTCGTCCCAGTCGTCTTTTTCCGTATTAAGGTAATTCCTTAATATTTGGGTAACCGTCTGATTCGTACGCTCAGACTGCCCATCCGATTGTGGATGGTAGGCGCTGGCAAATTTTAGCGCCGTACCCAAAATTTTAAAGATGTGCTTCCAAACCGCAGATTGGAAGCGCACATCACGATCTGAAATTATAGCCTGCGGAAATCCATGTATCTTAAATACATGGTCCACAAGCAATTGCGCAGTTTCCTCCGCAGTAATTGTCGTATGGCATGGAAGCAAACGGACCCTCTTGGAAAGTTTATCCGTAACGGTGAGTAGCGCATCATAACCTCTCTTGGTACGAGGAAGAGGTAAAATATAATCCAACGTCACCGTATGCCACCGCTGCGGAGGGACTTCCAACGGCTGTAAGTTGCCATAAGGTTTCTGGCGCAGGACTTTGTTGGCCTGACAAACTTCACACACATTTACGAATTTCGTAATATCGGATGCCAGCCCAACCCAAGTATACATGTCCGACGCCTTGGCAATAGTTTTATAAATACCCAGGTGTCCTGCCGTAGGCTCACTATGTAATGAAGTGATAATGACATTAGTGAGGTTACGCACCTGAGGTATTACCAATTTTACCTTTTGAGGGGTTTTCTTGTATAATAACCCTTGCTCTACAAAATACGGGGGCTTAGGGTTCAAAATACGCCCCTTTGTAAAGGGATCTTTACTATAGCTACTCTTTATTTGTTCTAGCAATTGAGGATCGCCAATGGACGATATATGAAGCGCCGCGAGCGCCGAACTGGCTTCTTTAACTTTGTCATCCTTCGATTGCTTAACATCGGGGTCCGATTTCTTTATACGAACATTTCCTGTGTTAACTTCAGTTGTACGAAACAACGCCTCCGTATAACGCATTGCCAACGTTAATATCTATTGCCTCTCTTACGCGAAGAAACATTATTAATAATATTAACGTTATTAATAGAACTATCGCTGGCAATAGATGGCGCCTGAGGCTGCACGCTGGAAGCAGACGCTTTATTTTGGAGAAACTTATGAACGCGCTCACCGCTGCTCACAATGCTTTGTGACACTACCTCTGTGTAATTCATCTGGAATTTATTCTGGTTCGATGATCTTTGTGAAAGCGCTGCTTTCGTCCCATCCTAACAAATGTACACTTCACTGTTCGATTGTCGATTGTCGATAGTGTGTTATCCTTGATAAAGCCGGGAATAAATGGCCAAACTAGTCGGAAACTCTGTTCTTCTTTTATTGTGTTGTAAGGTCTCCACTAATTTTATTGATAGAAACAGCACTAAGGACTCTTCATTCAACGATTTTTATTTTTGTTCATATCTCAGTTATCGTTCAAATTCGGACCCATGTTCATATGAACTTTTTTGCTTAGAATCGCATATTCCATCACCCCTATCATTTTTGACATGAAATTTATCAACGCCCTGTACTTCCATTCAAAGTTTTGTGTCGATATTGAATATACCAGATATGGAGACTTTGCAATACATTTTATTGGTGAAAAAATTCACCAACCGGTTTCATCATTTTTACTCCAGCTTTGTCAAACTGATGAAATGAATAGCTGCAGAATGTAATTGAAATTGAATAATATGATATAATATGATTGGTTTACAATGAACAGTGAGGTACTGAATGTTGTAACTTTTATCTTTTCAACAATAAATACGTCACTGATAATTATAAACCAATCATCTATATACAGAGTGTCCCATATTGATGTATACACTGTTTGAAACGTTATAGCTCAGCAACGAAATGAGATAGAAATATAAAGTTTGTTGTGTATGATCCAGACGGCGCTGGAAAAGCTTGGTATTGTGTGATCTGTCCTCCAGAGGATTAATTGGACCGTACTTTTTCGAACGTACTGTCACGGGTCAGACTTCCCTGCAAGTCTTAATGATCTCTTCGAGAATGGAAATGAGGTTTACTTCCAACAAGACGGAGCTCCGCCTCACTTTCATGTCGATGTGAGAACTTTCCTTGATCACACATTCAATCACAGATGGATAGGACGAAGAGGAAGTGCTACGGAGTTCCCGCCTCGATCTCCCGATTTAACTCCTCTCGACGACTACCTTTAAAGAAAACGGTCTACGCCACAAACTCACAAATACAGACGGAATTAAGAGATCAGATTGAACATTCCATCAATTTGCTACATTCCAGTCGATATATCGCTCTGTTCGACGTCGATGTCGGGAGTGTACTGTGGCAGGAGGTGGACATTTTGAACATGTACGGGCTTAAGGAAGCTTAAGGAATAAAATATCAGGTTGTTGCAAAAGTTTTTTCCGGATTTTTATTCCAACACAAAAACGATTGAACTTGAATGGCAGATTCAGCTCATGCAGATGCCGGGCAATGGTTGAAAAGTGAACTTGAACTGTTCTGCGAGTTCCCTCGTTGTTACATTGTGATCTTCATCAATTGCTTGGCGTAGATCACCATCTGAAATCATGATTGGCCGACCAGAGAGGTGCATCTTGAAGAGTGCTATCTCCGTGTCTGACCGGCGATACCATTCTTCTATTGTACGTAAACTAACAGTGCCATCACCTAAACGTTGGCAAATGTTTCGATGACATTGCGCAGCACTGATCTTTCCAGAATACTCGTAGAAGATTATTGCTCGAATATGCTCGCGTGAAAGGTCCATTTCAGACCGTTGATGGCACTCACAGATGTATAGTCAGAAAGTTGATTCTTGGATATAGCAAAGATATTCAAATGCAATAATTTGTTTGAAAATATATGAACACCCCCCTCGGAAAATGAGCCCCTCTTTGGCACGGGTTCTAGAACCGGAAGAAACTTTTGCAACAACCTGATACAACAACCCTTATATTTCAATATCATTTCGTTGCTGAGTTATAACGTTTCAAAGAGTGTATACATCAATTTGGGACACACTGCATTAAGTTCCAGGGTGATTCTTTCGACAGTTCTTTGGAGAAAGCTACTGCATCTCTAAACTTCATTTTGGTCTTAAATGAAAGCTCTTAGTCTGTAGATTTGTCAAAGTTTGTCACGGCGATTTCCTAAGAAAAATCGGTTGCATTCTTTTGTTGCGACGTCATCGCCAGCAACGTCATCCTCCTCGTTACGATTTCTCTTCGGAAATCGAATACGATATTTTGATCAGTCGTCATCACCTTCAACTCATCCTCATCATGGATGAAGAAGACATCCATGATCCTTATCGTCTGGAGGAACAACGAATGAGCGAGCGAGAGAGAGGACGAAAACGAGGATGACGTCAGAGAAAAAAACTTCAAACGGGCACAGGAAAAAACGTTGGAAAATTTCACGGCGAGAGGACGGAAAAAAGAGGAGCTGAGCGAAGACGATTGAATCGAAATAACGGTGTATCGATCGAGTTAGAGTTGGATTCTGGAAATAGTGCAGCCAGCAAATCTAAAGTAATTACTCAGTACAGCGAAGAAAACGATTAAGTCTATTAAGTGTGTCGTTGGCATCGGTACGAGTCCCTTGCCCCATACAATTAACCTGCTTTGTATCCTCGCCTTATACAAACGTCACACAATCTGCTTCAAGGTTAGCAGTTTGTAACCTGGCTGTTGCAGAATTCTATGAACTGAACTGTGTGCTTAATGCTACGGGAATCAGCCGTAGGACTCGATGCTTATTTGGTCGGCACTTTTGGAGGATTTATCGAATGCTTCTAAGATAAGAAATCGTCGATTCTTGATATCCAATGTACCAATTGATTTTGTGGTCTGGGTCTTCGTTGTGAACAATGCAACTAGCCACCACAGCTGAACCAGTATGTGACTTTCAATTTTAGTGTGAGCGGACATTATTCTCTTACAACTGCTGGGTGGGCAAGAAATAACGTGAGGTGTTCAGAGCTCGCTAGCGGGAATTCTATTAGGCCAAATGCAGTACATTTTGGTGTATATACTTAGTGGAACATGCAGTTTCGATTTCTGCAAAAAAAAAAGTACCAAAAGTCGCCATAGGGGACGCTTATTTCAAGAAAACAATGAATACATTTGCATAAGCGCGTTCCGTGTTGAGCAATCATGACAATAAAAGGCAAGGCCGAGGATTTCCCATCATTCACGAACGAATGGCCTGACGATGACACTTACTCTGCCTGACCGGGCGTTATTAGTCAAGTTGTTTTATCAGAAGAGCGACAATGCTAGTGCTGTCCTTCGTGAATTCCGGCGATAGAAAACGTTACGAAGAGAACCGATGAGCATAACTAACTTACGGAAAATGATTGAACGATTTGAATCTACCGGAACTCTAGGAGTGCAACCAGGCCGGGGACGCAAACGAATCAGGCAGCAACACATTGAAGAAGTTGCAACTGCTGTTGTGGAACAGGAGGTGACTACTATGCAGGGTACCAGCAGTGCACACGCAATAGCACGCCAGACAGATATCCCATATTCGACGGTGAGGAAAATATTGCATAAGATATTGACATTGTATCCCTATAAACTCACACCTGTTCAACAATTTCTTCCTGGAGATGAACGTACCCGAACTGACTTTTCATTGAGATTTTTAGCACGTATGGAAGTGGATGATGCATGGCCATGGCAAATTTTATGGAGTGATGAGGCACATTTTTATTTGAATGGTGATATCAATACCCACAACTGCCGTATTTGGGCTGCATCAAATCCACAAGTGTGTCTGCCAACTCCTATGCATTCACCGAAACTAACAGTATGGTGCGGCTTTGCTGCTTCTTTCATCATCGGCCCGTACTTTTTTGAAGAAATCCGTCCCCGTGGACCGGTGATTTGTTCCGTCAATTCTGCCAGGTTTGCCGATATGCTTGAGAATTTTGTGATACCACGATTGCAGGAAAAGGGTTGTCTGGATTCTACCATTTTTATGCAGGATGGTGCGCCACCGCACATCGGACGTCAGGTGCAGCAGATCTTGCGAGAACGTTTTTCAGACAACAGAATAATTAGTCGTGCATTTCCCATGGTATGGTCAGCCAGGTCGCCTGATCTCAACCCTTGTGATTTTTGGTTATGGGGATATTTGAAAAGCCTTGTGTATCAAGCACATGTTCCTGACCTCTCAACCTTAAAGGATCAAATAACGTTACATATCAGACTAATTAATGCAGATATGCTGCGAGCTGCCGTAGAAAATGTCGTGTACCGCATGCAACTATTGGAACAGCACACTGGTGGTCATATTTAAACACATTTGTAATTAAAAATAAAACATTGTTTATTGTTGTTACTAAAGTTGGTTTGTACGGTATTTGTTCATTTGACAATTAGGTATGCATTGTTTTCTTGAAATAAGCGCCCCCTATGGCGACTTTTGGTACTATTTTTTTTTTTGCAGAAATCGAAACTGCATGTTCCACTACGTATATACACCAAAATGTACTGCATTTGGCCTAATAGAATTCCCGCTAGCGAGCTCTGAACACCTCACGTTATTTCTTGCCCACCCGGTATATTAAAAATAATATCCCCTCACTTCTGTATCAATATTTATTTATGCCTTCCACTGCATTAATTCATGACAAAAACAGTTTTTTTGTCCATAATTACTATTAATTATCGGTACTTTACAATTATAATTTGCTTTAAGAGTATACGTAGTGATATGAAAAAAACTGTTTTTACGTCATCCGCGAAAATTGGCTTTGCGAGGCGTGGTGGAAGGCTGTATCTTTAACTGGCACAGGAGCGTGCAACATTCCCTGCTTTAAAGCTGCTCTATTATTCTATTTGTTGCTCTGACGATTTTTTATTTATTTCTCTTTTAATTAAAGGGATGGAGATTAATAATACTGTAGAACATGAAAAATGCCCTTTAAATGAAAATGTGTGTTTCCTTTATATTTTTGGCTGAAAATAACGAATCTGTAATTATTTTTGGTTTACCACGCACCATTTTCCAAAAAATCCACATTTTAGCTTTTTACGTATCTACGTATCTGTATATTGTAGCACATATAGAAGCGCTATGCGACCAGTTCCTCATTCTGATACAGATAAATGTACTTTTGATTCAGAGGAAGACACCTCCGATGACCCAAACACATCAAGATCCTGACTTTCAACTCTCTACATCTATGACATGTTCACATCATGAAATCACACAGGCAGGGCTTAACGATGGAATGGAAATATGCTAGCTGAATATTGCTGGTGTTATCAGGGACACACAAACAGATGCCTACAAGAGGAAACGGTCAAAAAATCATTTTAGTGTTTGTGTTTTCTATAATTAGGCCTCCGTTACATTTCTCTGAGAAATGGGTCTCCTACAAATACGGTACATGATAGACCATTTTGGTTTTTATATATGAATCAAGCACCTTTTGTTTATAGAGAATCACATAGTTTCATCTAAAGGACTGAAAAAAAGTTCAAATTCGTTGTACATTTTAATAAGATGGACAGTTCTTTACCGTCAAATTTTGCCGGGTTTCATCTAGTATTATATAATGCTTTTCAAATGCATTGGCAGTTATTCATTTTATCTCCTTGACAAAGCCAGGAAAAAATGACGAATCCGGTTGGTAAATTTTTTCATTAATAGAATCAATAGCAAAGCCTCCTCATCTTTTACATTTTTTATTTTTAATTCATAAATGTATATTGAGTGACCAGATTATTATGACCACCTGACGTTTGTAGGCAAATTAGCTATGATTTCGCTCTGAAGTTGCTAAAGGGCCAGACCATTATAAATAGGGAAGCAGGTTGTTTACTGCGACAGTAGAAATGATTTGTTTCTGAAGATATGGGTAAACGACGCGATTTAACAGCCTTTCAAGGGAGCCATGGAGCGAATCAGCAAATAAAATTAAAATAAAGTTAAATAAATAAATGAAAGTCACCAATGTAAGTTCTAATGAAGGAGAGGATTAAAAAAGGAGATTCACATGTTATTGAAATATTATCAAACCACTCCTTTTATTATAATAATTACTTTGAGCAAAACAGCTACATTCGTTAAATGTTTTTTCCAAGAGCAGCTGTTGTTAAAGTGTTTAAAAACTGGACTCTCAGCTGGAAAACTGGGTCTGAACGTACGAGTCATGACCGTCAGCGACTAATCAATGTTCGGGCAGAACGGAGAGTGGCAAGACTGGTACAAGACAACAGAAGGGCAAAAGTGCATCAAATTACTGTAGATCTTAATCAGGGATCCTGTCAAATGATCTCTGTACGCTGCATCGTATGGGATATGGAAACCGAAGGCCTGTTTGAACACCTTTGCTGTCTGCAATTAACAAACGTCTCCAATTCGCACAGGAACACAAGGATTTGACAGCCAATGTATCACGTTTCCAGTTGTTTCATGCAGATGGCAGAGTGACAATTTAGCGGAAAAAGCATGAAAGCATGGACCCCACATGCATGAGTACAACCCTTCAGCTGGTGGCGGCAGTGTAATGGTTTGGGGCACGTTTTCCTGGCATGATTTTGGTCCCTTAATTCGTGTGAACAAGGTCTGAATAGCGCAACATACCTAATTATCGTTGCTGATCAAGTTCATCCTAAATCCATGGAGTTTCTCCTCCAGAGAATCTCCTTAGACATTCAGAGAGCTAATGCAGCTTGCATCATCGCTTCTTTACCCCGGCCTACTCCTTCAATGAAATTTTCTACATTTAACCTCCTGCTTTGTGAACATTTCTGCTGTCTCTATCATGTTGATGGCGTATCCCAATGGAGATGGCTTCCTCTAACAAGACAATGCGCCATGCCACGGTGCTTGTATTGTGCAGGAGTGGTTTCAAGAACATGAGGGAGACTTTACCTTGCTTAGGTGGCTCTCACAATCACCAGATCTCAATCCAATTGAGCATTTGTGGGACGAAGTTGAAAGAACCATCAGGCAACTTGTTCCACAACCACCAACTCTCAGAAAACTGGAAAGTGCTATTCATCAGGCATGGTGTCAGATTCATCGCATAACCTTTCAACATCTCGTGGAGTTCATGCCAAGAATAATCGCCGCAGTATTGAAGGCAAAAGGTGGCCCAACGAAGTAGTGATAGGGTGGTCAAAATAAACTGGCTAGTCAGCATACATTACGGTGTCCCCGTGCTCTTATATAATTGATATTCATATTTTCTAGACATCTCCAAAGTGTGAGAAAAGAGAATGTCATGAACCAGAGCCTGATAAATTATTTTGTGGTCCTTACCTCATCTCGATCGACTATTGGAGGGATAGCGGAGAACCAGGAAAGAACCCGAACGATCCCCACGGTATGCAAATCAGCTGTTTTAACTCCTTTTAATTTGGTTTAAAAATAATAAAGAAGCATGTTAAATAAGTAGAAACAGTACCGTCCAAATATTAAGTCCAAGTATGTCCAAGTATGATGATGTAACAATGTATTACATTTCATCGCAGAGGTCTTCTCTCTCGTGGTTACGGTGGTACAGAGGGACTTTGCAACAATTGATTACGTCAAAAAAATGACCCATGCTGTTTCCACTACTTTAACTTGATCGTCCTGTCTGTGTAATAAGTAACCGTGGCTAAGCTAGTTTAAGAAACTGGCCTAGCTAAGCTAGCTTATTTGAAACATGAGCTAGCTTATGATAGACTGGGTTTGTTCGCACTATTGTTACTGAAGAAAATTGTATTATAAGTGGAAAATTGATTTACACATTAATTTGTGTTATTTCATCGTGAGATACCCCATCAAAGGAAAAATCTCCATTAGAGTGTTCTTTTTGATTGGTATGTAATTCGATATCGTAATTGGAACAAATGTTTTCAATTGCAATTTTATCAGGTCATTAAATCATGCCACAGCATTCCTATGGCCGGTCATTTAGACATTAACCTTTGATACACCGAGTAAAGGATGCTTATCTACGGTTGATGCTGGGAAGAGATGTCGTAAAATATGTGAACGCGTTCGAAATGTGTTAACATAACAAGGTGCCATGACAACATTTGTACAACCATTTACAGTCTCTGGAATTTCCACTTTTTCCTTGGCACACCATCACCTTAGACTTTGTTTTACCCTTACCGCTAATGGATAGGCAGCACAATGCACTGCTTACCATTACCAATAAATTGTCAAAGTGGGTGAGAGTGTTTGCATGCAAATCATCAATTATGGCGGAGGAGATGGCTGAACTGTCATGGAGGTGTTCAAAGTACATGGATTCCTGCGGGTTATCATCTCCGTTCGAGATGTCCGCTTCACATCCACGATGTGGACTTCGATATTTACTATTTTGGAGTCATCTTTGAAATTATCAAGCACCTTTCACCCACAAGCAGATGGACAATTGGAGCACACCAATCAAACGGTCATACAAATTCTCCGAACTATTTGAATTAAAAAAAAACTGATTGGGACCTAAAACTGGCAGCAACTGGAATTGCCATCAAGTCAGCGCATTCGGAAAACACAGGCTTATACCCAAACAAGTGTAGACTTGGACAGAGAAAAACTATCCCGCCTAGACTTAATAAACTGGCAAAAAGAACATCTAAAGAAGACATGATGTGTACTCGCATGTCTCGACAACTTCGAGAAGTAAGAGCCAGGCTTAAAAAAGCCAACATGCAGTATGCAAGACATTTTAACAAGCAGCGTATGACTTTTAACTTGAAGGACAGTTTGTGTTAGTAAAGGCATCTCGACTTGGAAACTACAGGTTGGTTATAAAATAAGTTCGTCTACTCAGAGCTCTCTAGAGCCTAATCTAATGAACCGATTGTGATGCAAATTGAAATGTAGGGTATTGAGACCATGGGAGAGAGAATTACGGAAAGAAAAAAATTAGTGCAAATTTTCACCACCAGGTGAAAATGTGGTGTTTTGGAATGAAAAATGGGGATTTTAAAACTAGTTTTATTGTTTTAAACAAGCAGGCAAGGTTTTTGTTTGATTATAGCATATGTTCGTTCTCAATATCGGCTTTATTAGCAGAAAGTTTATGCAAATTAGAAAGTCAACATACTCAGAATGGAATGGATTGATCCATTCATTCATTATGTTTAGTGAAAAGCTTTCATGAAAGATCATGGTTTTAAACAAGAAAAAACGCGCACTGTTGGTAAAGTTTTTTACCAGAATGATAGCACCAGTCCAGCTGCATTGCGAGCATATTGTCATCTAAAAGGACTGCGAAAAGGGCCCATGTCATATACTGAGTAGCGAAAAATGATAAAGAAATTGGAATCGACTGGCGATTTGGCTGTTGCACCAGGAAGAGGACGGTGCAAGATAGCAGACGAAGTTGTTGAGGACGTGCTGTTGCAGTGGTGGACTGAGCTTCCTCTTCTCAACATTATGCAGCAAGTGCTCGAACAACAGCACACGAATTGTGCATCCCTGCTTTAGTGATTTGCTTATCGCTTTCTGGAGAGAATTATTGTTGATGATCTGTGTCCGTGGAACATTCTATGGTCAGATGAAGCACATTTTACCCCAGAAGGAGCGGTGAACACGCTGAATTGCCGCATATGAGGTGCCTCATTTCCCCATATCGTGCATGAAAAGCCATTGCATTCTAAATACGTGATTGTATGGTATGGATTCACCGCTGATTTTATTTCAGGCCCCTTTTTCTATGAGGAAGTGATACAACGAGGTCATGTAAGATGTTCTGTGACAAGTGCACGGTATTGTGAACTTCTGTCACGTGACCTTTTTTGTATTTTTGCAGAAGGGCGCAGTGGAATGTAGTAAAACACGTAACACAGGCGGAATAGAAAATAAAACAAATTTAATGGAAAAATAATGTCAGAAACAACACAAAATAAACAACTGGCATGGAAAATAGAAATATATATATCAACGTAACTACTTAGCTATACTTTAGCAAATTATCACGTTAACCAAATAACTAAATAAATTTGACAATTATAATTTCGCTTCTTAAACTAACATGCCACATTCAAAGATAAATGATTCATTTAAAATTTGCAACAAAATTACAAGGGTTTGAATTAACTATCCATTCAGTAAATTTCAAAATAATTTCAATAATTTCAATAATATTTGCCGGTAATTGAACCTTGTTACAATTTCAACATAGCTTATGTTAAATAAATTGTACCTTTATGCTTTACACACCTTGTAAAACAAATGACCATTAAAGTAATCCAAATACTAAGTACAAATGCATATAGTTTAACACAACATTGCTAAACCGGCTTCTTATGCTTAACTTTTCCTTTAAAGTAAGCTAATAA
This sequence comes from Rhysida immarginata, assembly GCA_023313115.1. Classification (NCBI taxonomy): domain Eukaryota; kingdom Metazoa; phylum Arthropoda; class Chilopoda; order Scolopendromorpha; family Scolopendridae; genus Rhysida; species Rhysida immarginata. The sequence continues at coordinate 8,706 of JAHWFO010101543.1, read as the reverse complement.
TCGAACAATATTATTTAATACAAGAATAAAACCTTATTCATTTAAACTTAAGGAAATGCAATTAAACTTGACGACTTATTCTTTTTACAAAACAGCCTGAGACACACGGTTTAACTTGTAATTCACATGAGGACAATATAGGATGGATTAAAAGAAGTATTAATCACTGTTCGATTCTGGGAATAGCATAATAGTCACATTTGACAAATTTTAGTAATGTCCATTGAGTCTGTAAATTTTAATATAATCGGGGAAATGACACACACACAAGAGAGCAGGAAAGAATCGGTAATAATAGTCACTGTTCGGTAAGTCTTAGCCAATAAATAATATCACATTAGGTATTCAATATCACAAGGTCGCTGCTTTCCCTATTAGCTCTCTACTGAAATGAAACATTAAATTATATTAACCAAGGTAATAACCACACTACGTTGATTTGTTGAATTCCCCTCCTGACCAAAAAGCATGGAGCACCTTATTTTAAAATACGCCGGGCTTCTTCAGATAAGAAATTAAATATCAATTGACATTCCCGACCACCAACTGGTCATAACACTGCTCCATCGTGCGTTTACGAAAACAACGCTTGAACGGGACCTCTGTTGAACGAAGCTCCCGAAAAAGCTGTTAAATATACCGGCGTTTCCGCCTACAGAAAGCACAGTACTCACAGCTTTGCCATTTGTCGGATTTTCTAATAACAGCGGCTCCTCGAACGCTTGAGTTCCAACGTCGCACTCGCCTGTCTCGTGGTTCCCGTCGGTGAATGCACTACGCAGCCTGGAAGAAGCCTCCCCTTCGGATGCTTCACGGCTCGACTCCAGCGAAGCCGCGCTTCTCCTTCCGTTCCCCGCACAGGGTTCTTCACGCTCCGTGCTCTGGCTGCTCGTGGTCTCTGAGTTCACAATTGTGCACAAATTTTGAACCCGCTTTGTTCTTACTCCGTTCCGACGAACGTTCTCCTCGGGAACCAAGTCTTGAATAACCGCCTTTTTCTTGGCGTATTTGAATTTTGCCTCTCGTTCCTGGTCTGTTCTCTTATTGGAGCAGGCGTGCTGATGCTGATGACACGTCGCCTGGAGCTCCTCCCTCCTCCTGGTGTTGTAGAAAACACGGAGCGGAAATCCAGCACCAGTGTCATAGGAAATCGAGTTGGTGTTTGATTTCCGTGACATCCTCGCCTGCCCCAACCGCAAAATTTCTTGCGTGTTGATGCTGCAGACATCTCGACCGTGAGCATAATTGCCTCTTCGTCTTCTTTCTTGGAAGAACTTTTCTATAAGGGCCTGACAACGGTGGAGATTACTCTCTGGTTCCCACGTGGGTTCTCGGTATCCCGCCCACTTGACAAGAAACTGTCTTTTCGGCTTTTTCCCCTTGACATCCAGCAGCTTTTCCACCCTATACACATCCTTGAAATTTGGGTCACGTATAGGCCCTGGTCTTTTGGTGATGCGTTGTTTTACAATGTATTTTTTTAAGAAGGAACAATGCATTATTTTGTTCCGACATTTCCACGTTGGGGGAATATCAAGCTGGGCGGGGACATTTATTGATCACCTTTTTTACTTTAAAAGGGCCTATGTACCGGGGATATAATTTATGACCCACTCTCTTTCTAGGTAGCAACCGAGCTGCCTGGACCAAGACTTTATCTCCTGGTTTAAGAGAGCATTTTATATGCCGTCGGTTGTAGTTGCGGGCGTATCTTCTATTAGCCTTTTTTATGCGGCTGCGGGCCAAATGCAGCATTTTTGTCAAGCGCCGAGTAAAATCAGGTAAGGGCGACTGCCGATGCACGTACTCGTTCACTGTCGGAGGGATGACAATATTTCTTCCCAAGTCCAACATAAAAGGAGAGAATCCTGTCGCCTCTGACGCAACACTGTTGATCGCAATTTCTGTGGTGGCCAGGTAATCCTCCCAGTCGGACTTGTCAATGTTAAGATAGTGCCTCAGCACCTGTATGGTGTTCTGATTTGTCCTTTCCGATTGGCCATCCGTTTGAGGGTGATAGGCCGAAGCTAATTTCAGGGTGGTGCCCAGGATCTTAAACAATTCTTGCCATAAACTGGAGGTAAATCTTACATCCCTATCTGAGATTATAACTGTAGGGAACCCGTGAACTTTAAATATTTGGTCCACCAGCAATCGGGCTGAAATGGTGGACGAACAAGCTAGAAGGCGCACCCTTTTTGTTAGCTTATCGGTAACAGTTAAGATGGCGTCGTGTCTTTGGGGCGTGGTTGGAAGGGTCATTATAAAGTCAATGCAAATTGTATGCCAACGCTGCGGTGGTATCTCAAGAGGCTGGAGATCCCCAAATGGTGGCTGTCTGGGGACTTTGTTCTTCTGGCATGACTCACATTCGTTGACCGCCTTCCGGATGTCCCGCTCCATGTACCGCCAGTAGTAGGTTTCTTGTGCTTTCCGGACGGACTTGTTGACTCCAGGGTGCCCTGCTGCTGGGTCTGAATGCAGGGTTTTAAAGATGGCGTCCGTTACAGCTTTTATCCTCGGTACGACCAATTGAACATTATGTTTGTTTTTCCGATACAGCAAATTCCTTTCTACAAAATATGGCTCTTTTAGCTCGTTCAGCAATTTCTTTGTGAATTCACATTTGCTGTAGTTTTTTCGTATCAGTTCTTTTATCAGCAATCCGGAGTCCTCCACTACCGCACTGGCTAGAAGGGGCCTGGTGCCTGAAGAAACTTCCACATGAATTTCCTTAGCTGTCTCGATGGGGTCGGTATTCATCTCTGCTTCCCTGGTTTCTTTGGATATACCCTGATTGGTCTGGGTTTCCTGGTCCACCATATGCTTGGGAAACGGAAATGATGTCTGATGTGGCTTAAATCCCGCGATGTTATCTGCTATAGGTTGGCTGTCTTTAGTTTGGGGCTCCCTAGATTTTTTTCCCATGATGATATCTGCAGTATCTTGCATCAGAGTTTGGAGATTAGAGGCAGTTTGCTGCTGAACCACTGAACATAATGGTGCTGGAAACGCGGCCTTATACATCTGCATTTTTTTTGACTCATCGCAAGACGAAAGCTGTGATGCCAACCTTTCCGAAGCACTGATTAAAAATGATGATATCACCTTTAAATTTAGACTTCGACAAACCTTTAAAAATTTGCTGCTCCAATTTTTCCTGTTCTGAGCGGGAATTCTTACCCTTCACCATGCTGATAACACCTTCGCACCGCCGTATTAACACTACCAACACACACAATCACTCCTACCAAAGCACAATTCACAGTTAACTATTGATGATTCCTGCACACTGGTCACAAAAAAAAAAACACAATCACATCCGCACTATAAAAATCACTTACAGCTCGATTTCTTTTTTTTTTTCCAAAACACTATAAAATGTCACAAGTATGCACAAAATCACTATTAATTGATGTACATTCAAGCACTTTCCAAAATAAAACAACAATTTTATAATGACGTTGACTCTTAGCACCCGTTTGCCGTCCAACGACGCACACTTTCACTAAGTAAAGACTGTAAGAGAAAAAAATAAAATAAAATTTCTCTTACTTTTTTTTTTAAAAGCACAGCCGAAGACACCAATACACGGCGACACGCTATCGTATCAGGAATAAAAGCACTATTGTCATAGGAAATCGAGTTGGCGTTTGATTTCCGTGACAACTTCTTTCACAGCATGTGATTCCTGCCTTACGAGAACAACAATGTTTGGAAACCACTGTCTTCATGCAAAATGAAGCACCTCCTCATAATTGTCAACAAGTGCAATAATTGCTCCGTGCCAACTTTGGAGATGATCGTGTGATCTCCAAGATCAGCATTAGACTTAGAAATTTTCCAGATGCGTGGCCTCCATGTTCTCCGGATTTGAGCCGTGTGATCTTTGGATCTGGGAATATTTGAAAGATCGGATCTATCAACAAAGCGCACGGACTGTGCCTGAAAGCCAGCATTAGACGACGTATCCTAGACATTCCCTGAGAGATGCTACATACAACAATTGATCATGCTGTGCTACGCTTCCAACTTGTCACTGACACAGGGGACGGACATATTGAACATATGCTGTAATCAAACAGAAAACCTTGCCTGCTTGTTTAAAACAATAAAACTAGTTTTAAATCTCCATTTGTTACTCCACAGCGCCACTTCTCATCTGGTGGTGAAAATTTGCACTAATTTGCCGGAATTCTCTCCCCCATGGTCTGAATAGCTTACATTTCAATTTGCATCACAATAAGTTCATTAGATTGGGCTCTAGAGGGCTCTGAGTAGGAGAACTTATTTTATAACCCCCCTGTATAAAGGAAAAAGAGGGAAGAAGTTACACAACAAGTACATCAGTCCTTTTAGAACTGCCGGCCAGGTGGCCGAGAGAGCTAGGGCATAGGCTTTCTAGTTCTCGAGTCCGCCTGGCTGTGGATTCAAATCCTGCCGTGGGCATGGGTGTTTGTGTTTGTCCTGGGCTGCGTACAGATATAACTTGTGTAAAAGGCGCAAAATGACCTAAGTAGTCGACGCCTTAATTTCTAGAACCCCCCCCCCCTTTTAGAATTGTGAAGGTATATAATAAAGTTATGGCACAGTTACAAATTCCAAGGTCAAGTTATAAGGGCAGCGTAACCTGTCATTGTTCGTTTATAAAGCTATATCATAGACGTCAACAAGTAAAGAAAGCTCTGAGACCGATCACTGACCAGCGTTTTTCGGACGTATATGAAGTGGAGAAATTGTTGGATGTCAGGGGCAAAATTTTTTCTGCCAATTCTTGGTAAAGTGGGCCAGCTATCCAAGACCAACGTGGGAGCCAGAGGCGAATCTACACAGTTGTCATGCTTTGATCGCCAATCTGTTCAAACATAGGCGAAAGCAAAGCAGTCAGAGAAAATTAAAGCAAACAGCGTTATCCAGATGAAAGTCAAGTCAACTTGTCAATGTGATTGAAGAAGATATTTTAGTGCAGGATCACATCCGTTTTCTGCGATCAGCAGGGGGGGAGCATGCTACAGCAAATTAAACCTCGCTGTAGAAAATCCCGTGTGTTTTGGTAGCAGAGAGCGCCCGAGAGGGAGGACGAAGAAAGCAAGGTGGGAGATTTGATTTGCAAATGGAGGAGAGAGAGACGGAGAAAGAGAAGGAAAAAGACAGATGAGCGAGAGTATAGCAAGTGGACGTACCAAGACGTACGGAAGAGAAGAGACAAGCTGATAGGCTTGAAATGATTCAAGACGTTTCCAACATCAGCCTTTGTACATTGGATGAAATGGCAGATAAAGCTGCGAAACGCACAAGGCCATTAGCGACGTCAAATAATTGGAGAAGGGGAAGCGAGATCAAGAACGCGGCAGTGAAGGTTTCATCCCACAAAAAGGTGAAATGAATTGTCTTAGTAAGCGATCGGCCACAGATCCAGATGTCGATATTTTCCACCGATATGTGCAAACATATTACCTGCATGGATCTTACATACTGGGAAGAAAGTATGCAACCAGAAAATTCAAAGTTAGTTTGTTTCATTGAACACAGCAGGTGGCTGGGTACACTCCCGCAAGGTCTACAAACTTACATGGACAGCAACATGGTTTGCTTCTTTCGACGGAATTAAATTCGCCGGTTCAGCTGGGAGCCACAAGAACTGCAAGTGTTGTCTCAAAATTATCCGTGCTCATACGAGTGATAGTGATAAAAATCTCTTCGCTCGAGATACGAGCTAAGGTGTGTTAAAGTGTGATTTTTCTATGGGTCACAAAAGCTATTGCACAAAGTGTTATCCAGTGTCGACGTAGTTCATGGTTCATTGAAAAGTGTTGTGTATTTCAATGCTCGTAGCTGTGTAATATATTTTCGACAGCTGTTATTTGCAGGATTTCTAAACAGTTCATTCAGTTAGCGGATAATATAAGTATTAAAGGGCAACTGACATCAAAATTTTCGATACTATAAGATTAAGTAAATAATTAAATAAAACTGCATAATTGCATAATACATAATTTAATTTCGAAAATTTTTATTATTTATTAAATAAACTGAACAAACATTCGCTATTTACTGAGCAGAGCGAAAAACGTTCTTAAAATAGGGGGGAAGTCGATGACGTCATATGAGCGAAAGCAGTTTCCAGTCCTGTAGTCATTACCGTTAAAGCCTCATTCATTCAACAGAGGTCAATCTGAGATCAAATCGAAAAAAGTTCTCGAGAAAAATGTTTCAGCCTTGCAGACTTTATGATCCGTTTCTTGTCAACTAAATAGTTTCCTAAAACGGAGTAACATGGAATTCTGTGGGAGCACGTGCAATATCAACGGCAACCATAGAGATTCAACCAGACCCATTTTCAAGGCAACTCAATTGTTGCTCACTCGAATAGCATCAATCGCATCTAGATGGCCGGGGGGGGGGGCGAGCAAGCTGGTGATGAATTAAATTATAAAAACTTATAAAAAAATAACACCTGTTAAAAATTCTTATATATATATACAAGTACTGCCATGTTATTTTTTCAGACTAATTTTGCAGTAAACATCTTTTTTTAAAATCTCATAAAAATGTCAATCTACACAGAACTGTTTATTAGTGAACGATTTACTCTTTATTGATTTTAAGTTAAAAGAATACTCAGATAAAAACCTTAGACAAATTATGAACAGAAATATGCAAACAGTTTATTCAGGAATTGGAATAAGATAGGCTATATAGTATTTTTTATGTTTTATATTTTTTAACTACAAGAAATTCGTTTCGCGTATCTTCCCTCCCCCCTCCTTAAACGATGTAGGCATGTGTTTGTATGGGTGGTAAGGAAAAAGTACAGTAGCCTCATTGAGGTTGTATATACAGGGTAAATACAAAAGTCTGAACCCCCCTTTTATTTTTTGAAACGAAGCAGATATGTCAATTTTGATGAATCCAATGAATAGGAAGTGGTGGATGGCCTATCCCATGGTGCACTTTTCATCATCCCAAATATGAAAATAAGGCACATTCAAAATTTATCTCAAAAACCGTAAGGGTTAGAGAAAAAAAAACCCAGTTGCAAACTTGTTCAGCAAAAAAAAACAAAACAAACAAAACAAAAAAAATCATCCAAATAGGACCAACCAATCACCCACAATCACGTGGTGAACTGTTTTTAGCTTACAAACAGTCACACTGCACAAACAAGTTACTTCAAACAGTTTAAAAAAAAGTTAATCAACAAAATGCTCGATGTGACGACCGTGGGCACCATAACACAATTGGGCACGGAACGTAACTGACGCCAAAACATCGGCAATCATGGCTGGTGTCACTCCTCGGCACGCTTCCTGGATTCGTTGAACCAGATCCTCCAGTGAGGCGGGCTGAGTAGCATATACCTTGTCATTCAGGTATCCCCACAAGAAAAAGTCAAGTGGTGTAAAAATCAGGGGAGCGGGCTGGCCAACGAACTGGTCCTCCTCGGCCAATCCATTGTTGTCCAAACATCTCACTTAGACGCTCGCGAACGACCAACCTGTAATGTGGAGGAGCTACATCATGCTGAAACCACGTACGCTGATACGAGGCCAATGGCAAATTGTCAATGAAGTCTGTGACTACCACGTTGAGAATTTCAGCCCGGTAGCGTTCTGCAGTCAGTGTTCCATCGTAAAAATACGGCCCAACCACAGTGTCATTGTACAATCCACACCACATACTGATTCTCCAGTTCACTTGATGAGTTGCTTCTCTCAGACATCGAGGGTTTTCGTCTGCCCAATGATGATGGTTGTGCCTGTTGATAACTCCATCCTTGGTGAACTGGGTTTCATCTGTCCACAACACCTCATGAATGAAGTTTGGATTGTCATCCAGGTAGGTAAGTAACCAGTTGCAGAAGGCGGCAATAGCAACATAATCCAGTGACAGTAACTCCTGGTGACAATGAATATGGTATGGTTGAAAATGATGTGCGTGTAGAATGTTCTCTGACAGCACCCAACATCTGCAGCAATTGCTTTGCTGCTTGTGTGGGGTTTGCAGCAACTGCAGCCAGAACTAGTGTTGTTGTATCCTCGTCGCCTTGTGCTCTTGGTCGTCCTCGTTCTGCATTAACATTCCGTGTAGCCTCGAATCTTTGAATAACGTGACGCATTGTTTGACGAGATGGATGGCGATCGTTAGGGTATCTGTCTCGATACAACCTAACTGCAGCATGTAGGTTTCTCCTTGCCTCTCCGAAGCAGAAGATCATGTTGACCATTTCCGGAACAGTGTAGCTTGCCATCCTGGAATTGTTCTGTCTTTTGTGTGCTGAAACATGCCTTTTATTTGCTTTTCCGCATGAAAGCAAATGTGGGTATGGTAATTTATGTTAATTTTTGATTTGCATGCTTTACATGGTGGAAATATCAACATTCAGTTTTCCTTGTGCTGTGTGACTGTTTGTAAGCTACAAACAGTTCACCACGTGATTGTGGGTGATTGGTTGGTCCGATTTGGATGATTTTTTTTGTTTTGTTTGTTTTTTTATGCTGAACAAGTTTGCAATTGGGTTTTTTTCTCTATCCCTTACAGTTTTTGAGATAAATTTGAATGTGTCCTAATTTGCATATTTGGGATAATGAAAAGTGCACCATGGGATAGGCATTCATCAAAATTGACACATCTGCTTCGGTTCAAAAAATAAAAGGGGGGTTCAGACTTTTGTATTCATCCTGTATATCAGTTCGTTATAGGAAG
>JAHWFO010101541.1:0-14018 GCA_023313115.1 Rhysida immarginata | reverse complement strand
CTCTAAATTGTTCTGAGAAGTAAGAACCTGTTAGTTTGTTTAATCGTTGTTAGGTCTAATTCATTCAGTCAATCACAGCTAAGTCTTAAAACGTATGATTAATAACTTATTCATAATGTTCTCAAATGTTATGAATATGAAGGCCATTTACTAGTAGGCCCTATTTTCTCAAAATTCTAACTCCATATAATCAGTATTATATATCTCATCTCAATATCTAAATAAGTTCGTTTTTTTGGCTTCGGTTTCGGTTTTTCGGTTGAAGGAAGTTAATAGATATATACAGAAAATATTAATAACAGAATAATGGCTAGTATTAATGCCTATCTTTCATTTACCGTTTTTAAATTGTCATTTATTGCAAAATATTTATTTTAATATGTAGTTCAACTCGTTAAAAAATAAATTACTTCTTTATTTGAATTTACCCACCATCTACCTGCTATGAAATTATTATTCTAATTAATTTGTGTATTCAATTATTAAGATTAATAAGAAAATTATATGCTATTTATTCTTGGAAACATTATGACCCCTTTATTTAAGTTTTAAACTTTTTTTTTTTATTTTAATTTAGCAAACAGGTATTACTTATTTGATATTTAGTACTGTCATCAATTAACTAAATAATTAGCGAATTATGATTGAATTAGCCCATTGTTGTTACAAATAGAGAGGCAAAGAGAGATAAAAAAAAAATTAATTATATAATTTATTAATTTTTGGCGTTATCTCGAGTTTGGACTTGAATTTCTATGAGTCTGTTGCCAGTTAATTTTTTTTTATAATTATACAATAATTTAAAACAATGAATCTAAGTTAACATTTTTTATTTATAGTGCCCGGCACGAAAGAAAAAGGAAACTGCCGCTTGCGTGAATGAAAAAAAAAACTTGTCCAACTACTCAAAAATGGAAAGGAAACGGGGCATTACTTATTACTGATGCCAGGGATAAGTAATACCCTGTTTCTTGTTCGTTTCTGACCTTGAACGAGGTTTTTTTCATTTATACATGCGGCAGTTTAATTTTTCTTTTGTGCCGGGAACCATAAACAAAATAAATTGGCGAATGTTATAATTTTTGTCAAGTTTGTTTCTCATTCATACTTGGTTTTGTTTTGCTTCATTTGATAAAGTTTTTTGAATAAGTTTTAAATCTAAAATTTAAAAACATGGTAATTAATTTTTTCTTTAATTGAGTAGAATGTATATCATCTGAAACATTATACATAATATAACTTCACAAATAATATATAATTCAATAACTGAAAAATTAAGGGTTTCTTTAAGTTCTGTTTTATCCGACGTTTTCGGTTATCCTATACGCGATCCGCCCGTTTGTGTTGGATAATCAGGACTCTACTATAAGCATGAATTATTTTCTCCACGATATATTATCACGTTATCACAAAAAATTTACTTACAAAACTTTTGTTTGTTCTAAATTTTGTTCTAAATTTATTTGTTCAGATAATCCTGAACCTGCGAATAAAGGTTACGGAATTACAGCGATCGAAAAAAATAAAGTATTATATAAATAAACAATTTTCATGTCATAAAATGAAAGATAAGCATTAGTACAAACCAGTATTTTGTTATTGTATTACAAAATAATTTAATTTTCTTCTAAAAATTATCTTCAAATCGGGTAGCTATCACTATCCCACTTGTGGGCAAAGGGGTTTTTCTCCCACAATTCAGATCGCTCCACTACTTTTGTCGGGGAAACGCCTATACACACAGCTGAATGGGAGATAGCTTCACACGCGCAATCCAGTTCTTTTATTCACATCATTGGATTTCAATGACAAACTAATCTGGTGAGCTCAGGAAGGGTCTGTATCGAAGAGCGAAAGCAGAATTTGAAAAAGCTAAAGCATACTCGAATAATCGTCGGACATACAGATGCACAAACAGAGCAAAAAACCAATATTTGCTTTTCAGCATATAATAATGAAGAATTGGACCGTTTATTTTGAAAGTGGTGTAAGTCCATTTTTTTTAAAAAAATGAGCTATCACGTAATTCGTGCTTAATTTAATGTATATTTTTTATGTATAACCAGCCCATGTTTAATTTCTTAAAAAATTCCCATGTTTTTGTACAACTTAAAATCGGTCGGTAAATGAAATTACATAATCATCGATTATGAAAGTGGTGCAAGTCCAATTGACAGAGGTAGGTGGCTTAGCAGACGGTTGCCGATTAGTAGTCTGTTATTATTCATTTGTTTTATCTTACATGCCATATTACGTGTCAAGAGTTGCTAACTTAGGTTATAGAGTTGTTAATTTATTCCATTTGTTTCTTAAAATGGATAACTTCATATTAACAATTTTGACAATGTAATTAGCGTCTAAAATTAAATTTTATGTCTTGTTATGCGTATTTGTAAACAAAATTGGATTAAAGTGAAGTATATTTTAAGTTATATTTGATTTTTCAAAATTGAAATTAAAGGATTTTTACAGTTGTCTTATTTTGAAAGTGGTGTAAGTCCATTTACAGCCTATAAATATATATTATCATAGTCTAATTAGCCTAAAACAAATTGATATAATCAAATTAAATATCGACAAAACAGTAGAAACATTGCCAGACTTCATATAATTTGCCTAAATTTTTTAATTAACAGATATGCTAACCTTTAATTTTCTCGAAACAAGAGAAAATGGACTTACACCACTTTCAAAAGGTAGAGTCCATGTCCATTCAGGCAGGGCCATTACCTTGATAGTCTCAGAATTTCTTGAATTTACTATATGTTAAAAATCAGGAAAATATAAGATTACCATACTTTTTGGTTTTGTCCAAAAAAATTCCTGGGCCGAGATACAGGCCCTCAAGGATGGCACCGCAGGTACCATTTCTTAGCTGGAATTTTCGGTGAAAGTTTTACAATTCTCTATCTCTGGAACCGTTCATGATATTTGATTGCTGTTTTTTTTATGTTAAAGATAACAATTTTCTGAGTAACCTGGATCTTTTGTTTGTGAAATATATGTTTAAGTTCCCTTGCTGTAGCCTTGGGAAATTTTCTTCAAAAAATTTCTTTATTTTTTTTCTCAAAAATGCCAATCCCAAAAATTTTGAAATTTTTACTGTTGATTAGTACCATTAAGTACTACATTCACTGAAAACAAGAACATCCACTTTTGAGTTTAAAATTTTTTATAAACAATTTTCTCTTTTCAGCTTCCATGGTTAATTTCTTTATTCATTACACGATGCTGCATTTAAAATTTTTTTGTCAGATGTTTGAATTCTGATAGCTTATTTTGGAACAATTTTTAATGCTGATTTCAAATCCGTTTTTAGTTTTGCTGTATCACGTCATGATTTTGTACTAATGCTAATAATAATTTTCTGCATTTGCATTTATGCAAAAAAAATCAATGAGATAATAAACATAGAAAGATTTAGTGAAAGTATTTAAAAGCATATATCATTAATAAGATATTTGCAGTACACATTAACCAAAAAACCTTATTTTAACATTTCTCACAGCCGTAAATATAGCAAAAATGTGTTATTTTTCAATAAAAAAAATGCAGATATTTTAAAAACTGTACGTGATACCAAAAAAAAATTATATATTTGAAATCAGTGTGAAAAATTTGGATAAAAAAACATACATCACTTTACAAACATCCAAAATCATGCAATTTTTAATTATGACTCCTTTTCTTTTCTCTCTGCCTGGAACCAGAAATAATTTCCAGAATGAAATAGAACCATCCAATTGTCTAACCAACCAATTTCCTCTCAGTAGCAGATTTAGGGAAATGGGGGCTTCAACCAAGGTCATTTCCTCTTTTTGGCCTATGGCTGGCAAAAGTTGTCAACAAGCAATCAAAGAGAGCAGTTTATCAAATTTTAGGATTAGCAGTAGTGCATTTTGTGAAGAGGTGGAAAGTCCTGTGGTTTTAAAAGGTCTTCTGAATGGGGGCACAGGAGAGTGAAGTGTGCTGACTATTTGCATATCCATAAAAAAGTGATATACAAAACTAGCAAAAAAACAGACTTTATTCAGGTTGGGAATAAGAGTGCTCATTTCAAATCCCTGTTTCAAAGTGAAGATGTTTCGAATGAGGACTTCCTTTGTTCTAAATGCTTTGAAAGAATATCAAAAGAAATGACACCAACTGAACAAGAAGTCGTCTCCCATGGAGTTGATGATGAAGATTTTATATCTCAAGAAGAAGCATTAGATTCCCTCAATCAATCAGCATCAGAGGTTTGTGTTACTCCTATCAAAAAACCATGGTCAGTGAAGTCAAGCCATGAGCTGTATGTATCAAGGAAGCGCAAAGAAATTGTTGAAGCTGTGGGTGAGTGTACCAAAACAACACTTTCCAAACTCTTCAACGTTGAAATTCCATCTTCAGAAGATGATGAACTGAAAGAAGCTTGTGAAACTTGCAAGGAATTTATATCAAACATCAATTTTGCTATTGAATCGTGTGCATCATACAATGAGAAGGTGCAAATTTAACACTCATCCCAGCATCCCTTTCAAAGGTACAAATTTTGAACCACATTGTATCTGCAACGAAATACATGGTGGACAAAACAAGAAGTGTGAAATCTGCAAAAGGAGTGTTTGGAAAACCAGATCCCTATTATGGTCATCCTCTAAATGTAGTTGATATTGAAATTGCAGAGTCATTTTATCTGGAAGATAAATGGGACTCTTCTCACCAGTGCGCCAACAAAAAGGAAACTATCACCAAAACAGCTACAGGAAAAAAAAATAGTGAAAGTGAAAAGATACATGACTCGCAGCATTAAAGAAACCTCCGCCATATATAAGAAGGAGCATCCACTATTTCACATTGGAAGATCAAAATTTTATGCACTTCGACCTAAGTGGGTGGTTCCACACCCACCTAGAGATGTTTGCTTATGTGTTTATTGTGCGAATTTTGAACTTTGTGTGGTAACTTTAAAGAACTTACTTGAAGGAGTGACATACGACACCTTGGTTGAACGTGTGTTGTCACTAGTAGTGTGTGATGTAGAGCAAGAAACCTGTTTGTTTCAGGAATGCGGTGACTTTCCTGGAAAGGGAGGACTAGACTCACAGACACTTAGCCTGGAAAACGAAGATGACTCTTCTGAAGTTACATATGCAATATGGGAAGAAAATAAACTTATTAAGAAAACTGTTGCCATTTGATAACTTCATTGATGAACTTGGGAAGTGGACAACAAAAACAGTAACACACCAACATCTAAAAAAACTTCAACAACGCCACATTGCAGAAGTGAAAGAGCGTGTAACGACTGAACAACTATGCTTAGTGCTTCACTGTGATTTTCCTGAGAACTGGTCTGTGATTCTTCCACAAGAAGTACAAGGATACCACTGGAGTAATGACTAAGTTTCAATTTTTACAGCAGTCACATATTTCCAAAACAAGACCACAAGTGTTGCTGTTATAAGTAATGACAGAGGACATGACTCAGCACATGCATTATTGGCAATACGCAAAATTCTACAGCAGGTGCAATCATAGCGAGAAAAGATCATCATTATATCTGATGGTGCACCTAGTCACTTCAAAAACCGTTACCAACTGTTTGAAATGACAAAGTCGCTTGTTCCAATGCAGTGGATATACAGTGCTACAGGTCATGGGAAAGGGCCTTGTGATGGAGCAGGAGGCCTGCTTAAGCACCATGCTACAAAACATAATCTTTCCAGCCCAAGTTTAGCTGCAATTCAGAATGCCGAAGATTTCACAAGAGTGGTGCAGTCATACACATGACAGCCCTCATCCTTTTGCCCAAAAAAGAAGTTGAAAAATTCCGCCAGCAGAAAGTAGAAGAAAGGTCCAACCAAATTGCACCTGTGAAAGGAATTCAGATGACACATGTCTGGACACACAGTGATGGGAAAACCTACATTGCACGAACTTTACAGAGCAAGCAACAAGAAATTTCATTTCTCCAACCGAAATCTCAGAAACAGCAAGAGAATATTCAGTGTCACAACCTGCGAAAAGGGTTGTTTGTGGCCTGTGTATATGACAGTGAATGGTGGATTGCAGAGGTTATAGATATTAGTTGTGAGTTAAATGAAATCACTGTGAACTTTATGCTACCACATGGACCAGCTGCTGGATTTAGATTTCCAGCTGCAAGACAACAGCACCACCACCAGTGCTCACTTCCAATCCACTATGTTTTGAAGATTTTGGATGACCCAGTGCCTATTGGTTCAACAGGAAGGCATCACTCAATATCAAAGGAAGATACCGATGCAGTTGAACAAATTTTTAGTTCATGTAATTGCTAATTTCAGTTCTAAGGTCTAAGCAGTACACAGAAATGTTTTGTAACTTTATGTGTATTGAGCATATATTTGACTTATAAGCTTTAATATGTTTTGATAGCTGTCTCTATTAGTTTTATTTATTAAGAATCAAAATGCCATGTAAATGTGATTTGATTTTGATTTAATTTCTGGTCAATATGTGAGCATGTGATAATTACAAATGGTTTATTTTACGCCAAAATTTTAAATTGTTTATAAAAAATTTTAAACTCAAAAGTGGAAGTTCTTCTTTTCAGTGAATGTAGTACTGAATGGTACTAATCAACAGTAAAAATTTCAAAATTTTTGAGATTGGCATTTTTGAGAAAAAAAATAAATTAAATTTTTTGAAGAAAATTTCCGAAGGCTTATAGCAAGAAAACTTGAACACATATTTCACAAATAAAGGATCCAGGTTACTCAGAAAATTGTTATCTTTAACATAAAACAAACCCCAATCAAATATCATAAACGGTTCCGGAGATAGAGCATTTTAAAAGTTTCACCGAAAATCCCAGCTAAGAAATTGCACCTGTGGTGCCATCTTTGAGGGCCTGTATCTCAGCCCAGGAATTTTTTTGGACAAAACCAAAAAATATGGTAATTATATTTTCCTGAATTTTAACATATAGTAAATTCAAAAAATTCTGAGACTATGAATAGTGATTTTTTTAGAAAATATGTATAACCGGGTGCTCCAGTGGAAACACCGGAAGTAGCCCTAAAAATGGGACCTCCCAAAATACCGGAAGTAGTCCCAACAGCGAGACTTGCCAAAATACCGGAAGTAGATTTTGCCAGGTAATGCTTGAAATTTAATACAGAACCTGGATAAAAATACAAAGAGAACATATGAAAGTACATTCAACATTTTGTTGGACACGGAACCATAGGGTAACAGAGCTTTTCAATGCTCTGTACCGGAAGTATTAATCACGTGGCTGCGAACGACAGGAAACACGTGATCGCTGCGCACGGCTCTAGAGGAGGGAGGCGTTTAAGTAAAGAAATTTGTTTGTACAGATTAGTATCTATTACTGACTACTGTTTTAAAAAATGCCGGGCGCAACGAAAAATGGCCGGGCGCAATAAAAAAATGCCGGGCGCAACGAAAAATGGCCGGGTGCAGCGCCAGGCTAAAAACGCCTAGAAAAATCACTATATGAAGGTAAGATTTTTTTTTTTGCTGCCTGAATTGATATGGACTGCACCAAAATAAACGGTCCAATTCATTGCCAAGCATTCCGTTCAGAGAGGCCAAGTTTGCTAATAACGTCAGTGAGGTTTCTTTTACACTCGTTCAAGATTTTGAAATAATGAACACACTTAATGCTTTTATGAATTTATTTGACTAAAGTATTAACAATATCGAGAAACAATGCATTGTATTCACAGATTTAGAAAAAAATCTATTTTATTAAAAATATATTAATGAAGAGCACGCAGTGACAGTGGTATTTTGGATTTGATCGCCTAACTTCTTTTTGGTTGTCGTCCAAATAGAAAAAGAAAACTCTGCCATGGTGAGGCGAAAGAAAAGGCTCTTGACAAAAAACAATGGAGAAGCATAATATGCGATAACCGAAATCCAATAGCGCCCATAGTGACATACTAGTTGCGTGGAAGACCATGTCCATAAGTCAGCTAACTGGTTCTTCAAGTTTAAGTAGACTTCTTTTTTGATTGGCTTTAATGATCAACAACAATTGAATAATGTTAAATAATGAATCAAAGTACAATAGAAAAATATCTTTTACACTACTACATACTAAGCATTTCCAACAATAAAAGTTCAGCAATTCCACTCTATTCTTGTCCACTTCATTGCACAGTTCTGTTCATAATAAGTATTCTTCAGTAAATTACCAACTTTCGAAGAAGAAAATTGCAAGTACACTCTACTCTCACTAATCCAGCCCTCAATAGTCTGGCACTCAGTTCCCGAAATCGAAACTTTCAATTTCAGAGTTAAAACTTTCAATTAATTCTAACTCATAATACAGGGTTATTCAAAATGAATCATCCTATTTCAAAAATCCATATTTTCGAAAAATAAAGATCATCGCCAGGCCTCTTGCATGTTACGGGCCGAAGACATTTGCCTTTTGTAAACATCTATTTTTGTTAGTTTTATCGCTATTAAAACAGCGTAAGCCACGACCGACGGCCCACTTCGATCAAAGGAGACACAGAAAGATAAGTAATACATGAATACAAAGGGTAAATATCTAAGTTTTATATTGTGAACACTAGATTGCGCCCGTGTATTTTTTGTGAAGGTATTTCACAAAAGCTGTTTGGCAGGGTTTTGCAGCCGTAGAAGTGATAATGACATCCTTTTGCGTGTTCTCGTTTGTGCGATGCGGATCAGTAATCATCTTTCAGCATGAATTTCATAAAAACTACGGAATTAATCTGCCTACGGCTCGGAGTATTCGAAGGTGGTGTCATCAATTTGAGACCAGTACATGTCTATATAACGGGAAAAGTGGAGGGTGACCAGGCATATTTGCGGAAAATCTTGATAGAGTGAGAGACATTTTTATACGAAACCCAAAGAAATTGACTGTTACATAGCTTGCCACCTAGGTCACCTGATATGACCCCATTGCGATGTCTTCCTTTGGGGATTTGTAAAAGATAGTTTTATGCCATCATTACCCATGAATTTTTGTGAAATGAAGCAAAGGATTATTGCTGCTGTACATTCAATTAAGTGACACATTAGAACGTGTTTGGCAGGAATTTACATACCGTCTTGACATTATACAGTAAAATCCCATTACAACGTACCTCATATTAATGTACATTTCAGAATAACGTACAAATTTAAAATCCCCGTCCCAGACGCAGGTATTTTAATGCTAAAAAGTTTCAGAATAACATATTTCACTTCAACGTACACCTCGCATTAACGTACAAATTTTATGTTCCCTTGGTTAAATTATCACTTCGTTACAACATACATCGTTCGAATGTCTTGCTCTGATTGATCAATGCAGCCCATGCAAAAGTTGCAACTGGGCCAATGGGCTAACTAAGCCGAGTTCACATTTCATTGGTTGGTCAGTGTAGCATATACAAACCCAAAAATCTCTGCATGCTACTCAGTCGGGATCCAATTTGTGTGGCAACTAGATTAAAAACTTTCTTTCTAATAGAAAGCTTCATTTGACGGACGAATGCCCATCTTCAATACGGTAAGATCATGTTATTATTTTAATTTTAGCTTTAGTAAATGTGCATCTAACAGGGTGACTAGTGATCGGGAAAGGTAAGGGAATATTATGTAACCGGGAAAAATCAGGGAATTTTCTGTAACTGTGTAAGTCTGAGTCTGATACTACATATATAAAATAAAATGCTACATTTCATGTATTCTTATGTTTTTCTATGAATATATGCATTGTTCACAAGCCTCCCCCCCTCCCCAGTTTCAGAATAACATACACCTCGGAATAACGTACAAATTTCCAGTTCCCTTGAAGTACGTTGTAGCAATATTTTACTGTACGTGTCCTGCATGTAACTAAAGGAAGTTATATTGAACACTTGTAAAAAAACTTCCATGTTTCCCCTTTGTATTCATGTTTTACTTATTTTATGTATTATTTTATTTATTTTTGAAAATATAGCATTTTGAAATCTGATGATTCATTTTGAATAACCCTGTCTATTGTTGAAAAAACAAACACGTAATTTTGGAACTGTCGCAAAAAAAATAAAAATTTTGGAGAAGTTGAAGAAAGGTTATTCCAAAAAATCCATTGCTTCAGAGTACAATGTTGGACGTGCCACGATTTACAACATAAAGAAGAAAGAAAATCGGCTTCATCAGTATGAGAGTCAAATGGATAACGGCTTGGGGAAACGAAAGATTAAGAAAAAGCGTGAGAACAATAAACTTGATACAGCTGTATGTGCAGCAAAGAAGATAGAACTATCTATCAGTGGCCCCATAATCAAGGAAAAACCACTAATGTTTAACATGTATGATGTTGTTATGCAGCTAGCAGATTCATGGGACATTGCAGATAGCAGAGCATTACAGAAATCTTGGAAAAAATTGTGGCCTTCCTTTATAACTGTGATTAATTCAGATGAGTGATGAACCATTGAATCCAGAAACATCAGTGCCTAACTTTGTATTCATGGATATGTGTCACTCACTCTTAGGAGGACAAGAAGTTGAAATAGAGAACGTTAATATGTGGTTGAATGAGGAAAATTGTGCTCAAAATTGTTTAACAGATGAGGAAATCATCCAAAGTGTATTGGAAGACACATGAAAATGATGAAGATGAGGAAGCGGACATCACAGAGGAAAAGATGAAGATATCTCACACAACAGGTGCTGAAGCTGGCAATCTTTTCCTGCGCTGCATAATGCAACAAGCAGACATGTGCAGTACCGATGTACCGTATTTACCCAAATCTTAGATGACCTGAATATAAGACGACCCCTCAAAATTTGCAAGTATTTCAAGAAAAAAAATTTTTAAGTCAAAAACTGAACTATATGTACTCCCACAGTATTGAAATTCTACCAATAGTTAAATAATAAACATGTAAATGAATAACTAATCATACTTACAATTTTTAAAAAGAACAATGCTTTAATTTCATTTGTATTTACAGTGTATTAAAAATTTTCTTCTAATAACTTAAATTCAGATTTCATCATTAATGTTTTCATTCCATAAAATATCGTCTTCTGTACTGTCTAATGCATTTGATATACAGCACTTTTTGAATCCCTTAATGATGCTTTCTCTAGAAATGGCACCCCATGCTGATTTGATCCATGTCCCCAACAGGCTTACAGAAGGCTTTTTTATTTTGCCTGTTGGGGTGAGAAGGTGGTCATCTGCTAACAACCAGTCTGTATACTCCTTTCTTAAATTATCTTTGAATGGTTTATTAACCACAACATCCAATACTTGTAGTTAGCATGTCATTCCTCCTGGAATGATGACAAGATCACAGCTAGCATTTTTAATGTCCTGTTTAACCTTTTCGGTTAAATGGCCTCTCATGGCATCCAAGACAAGCGTTCCTCTTTTTTTTAACAAAGACCCTGGGCGATTGCACCATACACATTTTATCTAGTCCGACATTAACTCGTTGGTCATCCAGCCATTCCCTTGGCATCTGAAAATCAATCCTGGTGGAAGTTGTTCTTTTGGCATAGTTTTCCTTTTGAGTATAATGTATGGAGGTAATTTTGTTCCATCTGCTAGAACACCTAGCATAACTGTTATCCTGGACTTTTCGTTGCCAGTAAATTTAATCGGTACAGATTTGTCACCTTTATCATGGCTTGTCACATTGGTCGGCATATCAAAAAATATTGGAGTTTCATCAGCGTTGCCTATTTGGCTTAATAAATAATTATGATCCTTCCTTAAATTAATAACATACCGTAGAAATTCTAAGAGTTTCTCCTCGTAATGTTCAGTGAGCCTTTGTGCTAAGGTTGTTCTTCTTCTAAGAGCAAGCCCATTACGTTGCATCATCCTCGTGATCATCCCATACTGGCCTTGAATTCTCCTCGTGGTATTCCTAATCGCCGAGAAATTTCTAAAGCTTTCACCTCCACAACCTTTTTGGTAATGGCATGCCATTTCGTCTTTTCTCTCTAATAAATTCCACTACTTCACTTTCAACAGCCTGTTGTCTTCCTGCTTTAGGGCCTCGAAAAGCTTTGCGACTTCTAACTGCACCCTTAAGCTGTTCTTTTGCTTTCCTCCACCGTCTAACGTTTGCTTCCGTTACGTTAAATAATCTTCCAGCTTCAGAATTATTTGATGCTTCTGCTTGTTTAATGACTGCTAATTTAAAATTAGTGTCATAACTCTTCCGAATACCTTTTGAATATTTTCCCAACGTTGTCCCACGTATTTCAACAGCAGCCATGTCACGCAATTAGCGGCAGTGCAATTGTAGCAACAGCAGGACTGGATCACGTTATGCATATGAATGAATCACGTTTTTAAGTTGTTATTCTTACGAAGCACGTGGCAAACAAGCAATTTCATTGGATAACTCCATGGCTATCCACCTCGGTCTCGTTTTCCTCTAATGGTCGATCGCTAAGACTAATGGGATAGTAATGGCGACTTACCTGTAAATCAGTATTGCCAACTTGGCGGATTTCCCGCTAAATTATTTTTGATTTTTCATCAAAATTATGCCTAAATTCTGTTAAAAAATTCATTAGTACAATTGAATCAGTCGGTTTCAACGGATTTTGGCTTTGTTTTAGCGAGAGAAATTTTTGAATCGGCAACATCGGACCCGATACATGTTCCGGTATTCAAAGTTCGACCCGATATTTGATCCGAAGTAGAATTTCAAACTCAACTACCGGGTATTTTATTTGTAAAGCTTCTCTCCCCACCCAAAATGAAGTTAATTATTTATTGGAGGATGAAATGTAATGTTTGATGAAAACGGCATAAGGTCCTGGAAGAAAGTATAAGGTCGCTTGAAAAAACAATGCTGTGTCGAAACCGTTTAGTTTTACGATCTGTTCTTTTGAAATATTGTTCAACAACACGTAAAGAATATTTATAAACAATAAAGAGTCCATAGTAAACATAAAAATAAAATTATAGTAATAAATGTGATATTTCAGCAATTCTGCTTGGACGAAAGTATAAGGTCGCTTCCTATTTCCCCTAAATTTAATGAGCCATGCTGACCACTGACTCATAATTATACAAATACATGCTAAATAGGTGTTCTTGAGTTAGATAAAGTAAAATTATTGACATATTTTCCTTGTATCTTGTGACTTTCACAATGCCGAAAGGAAAGCATCTTTCTGAGTTTGAAAAAGGTCAAATTGTGCCATTCAAGCAGTCTGGCCTAACTGGATCCAAAATAGCTGCAAAAATTGGAAGATCAATTACTGTTGTAAATAATTTCTTAAAAGATCAAGACAATTATAGCGTCAAGACAAGATCAGGGAGGCCACCAGCAATGACTCGCCGAGAGAAACTGAGGGCTTTGCAATTAGCTCGCACCAAACATCATTCCTCGGCCGTTATTAAAGAACAGTTGAACTTAAAATGCACAAGTAGAACTGTGAGACGTGTACTCTCGTCGGATCCTCATCTGTCGTTTTCCAAGATGATGGCAAGACCACCACTGACACAAGCTCACAAAGATGCAAGACTTGCCTTTGCCAAGAAATGCGTATCCTTTGGGGAAAATGGGAAAAGGTCGTCTTTTCTGACGAGAAAAAATTTAACCTAGACAGGCCTGATGGTCTCACTCGATATTGGCATGATATCCGTGGGAATCAAGAATATTTTTCCAAGAGGCAAGCTGGTGGGGGTTCGGTGATGGTGTGGGGTGGATTTGCGCAGGGTTGAAAACTCCTATTGTGTTCATAAACACAAGGATGAATTCCTTAAAGTACCAGGACATGCTGGCGGACAACTTACTACCGCATACCCCTCTCATCACTTCAGGCGACTGGATTTTTCAGCAGGATAACGCACCAATCCACAGCTCAGCATCTACAAAAGAATGGTTTTCAGCCAACCAAGTAACTGTATTAGACTGGCCAAGCCATAGCCCTGATTTGAACCCAGTTGAGAACTTATGGGGTATCTTGGTGCGTACCGTGTACCAGAATCGTCGCCAATACAACACCAAGGAAGCACTTGTTGCAGAAGTGAAAAAGGCATG
>JAHWFO010101540.1:0-23422 GCA_023313115.1 Rhysida immarginata | reverse complement strand
TCGAGTTATTCTGCTTTGTCAACTTAA
The DNA here is from genome assembly GCA_023313115.1 of Rhysida immarginata. Taxonomy (NCBI): domain Eukaryota; kingdom Metazoa; phylum Arthropoda; class Chilopoda; order Scolopendromorpha; family Scolopendridae; genus Rhysida; species Rhysida immarginata. The sequence continues at coordinate 23,395 of JAHWFO010101540.1, read as the reverse complement.
AATTTACACCCTGTATATTGTTGATCCCTGCATGGTGTTGGTGCATTGCGTGTTGATACAGTTGTTGATACCTATTGTTGCACAAACTTTTACTTGCATTGTTGGCCATGAGATATTTCTCATTAATATGCCTTGCCATAACCATGAATATCGATTTTTTATCGATAATTATTATTTTTCCGAAATCTGAGGTAGACCTTCCTAATGCTCTGAAGGTCAAGTATGCAAAATTTCATCAAGATCGGAATAAAACTGTTGATTTGTATAAAAAACACAAACAAACCCACAAACATCCTTGTTTATATACACGGTATATAGATAGACTAGCAGAGGACACGGCGTTGCCCGGGATAATTACGCTTGTAGGTGAACACACACACACATACACAAAGAAACACACACACACTTTTCCCAATCGTCTGAACGCTTGTTAGGGAGCTGAAGGAAGGCACGTGTATCTCCTTTGCCTCATCGAGAGAGACTGCCCTATGTATATCGTCTATTATATCCATTTCCTGTTCATTGTTGGAAACGAATGTTCTGTCATTGCATCATAATTTTTTGTTCATTTTTATAATTCTTTGAAAAGAACTTTCTATCATTGCGTCATCATTTTATGTTCATTGTTATAATTTTTTGAATAATTTTGTGCTCATTGTTATTGGTGAATTGCGCATTAAGACCATTGTTGATGCGAACACGACCGGCCTATGGTTGCACAAACTTTGCCTTGCATTGTTGGTCATGAGATATTTCTAATTAATATGCCCTTCCATAACCATGAATATCGATTTCTATCGATAATTATTATTTTTCTATATGGTTTGAAGGTCAAGTATCAAAATTTCATCAAGATCGAAATAAAACTGTAGATTTGCATATGAAACAAACAAACAAACAAACCCACAAACAAACCCACAAACAAACAAACAAACATTATTCTTCATCTATATTTATAAAGAAGGATGTTTGTTTGTGGGTTTGTTTGTTTCTTATACAAATCAACAATTTTATTCCGATCTTGATGAAATTTTTCATACTTGACCTTCAAAGCATGAGGAAGGTCACTTTCTACCTCAGATTTCGGAAAAATAATAATTATTGATAAAAAAAAAATCGATATTCATGGTTATGGCAGGGCATATTAATGAGAAATACCTCATGACCAACAATGCAAGGAAAAGTTTGTGCAACAATAGTTATCAACAATGGTATAAACACGCAATCCACAAACACTAGGCAGGGATCAACAATATATATCTCATGACCAACAATGAAAGGCAAATTTTGTGCAACAACAGGTATCAACAATGGTATCAACACGCAATTCACCAATGACAATGAGCACAAAATGATGATGCAATGACAGAACATTCGTTTTCAAGAATTATAACAATGAACATACAATGATGATGCAATGATAGAAAGTTCTTTTCAAAGAATTATAACAATGAACATAAAATAATGATGCAATGAGAGAACATTCGTTTCCAAGAATTAGTAACAATGAACGGGAAATGGATATAGATAGGGCAGTCTCTCTCGATGAGGCAAAGGAGATACACGTGTCTTCCTTCAGCTCCCTAACAAACGCTCAGACGATTGGGAAAAGTGTGTATGTGTTTCTTTGTGTGTTTGGTGTCTGGCACGTTTTAGCAGAGCATAACCTATTACAGTTTATTTCCAAAAAATACATCAACTCGGGATATAAATAAAATTGTCGGGAGAGCGCATACGAACCTCGTCTGGCGAATCCAGGCACCAGAAACCATAAGTCTTTTTTATATACCCGAAAAAGTGCAGGTGTTTAACTGAAGCAAATCAACATCCTTCTTGATGTTGTTCTGCTGACTTATAACTATAATTATCCCGGGCAACGCCGGGTACCTCTGCTAGTTATATATATAGAAAGATAGAAGGATGTTTGTTTGTTTGTGGGTGTGTGGGTTTGTTTGTTTCTTATGCAAATCTACAGTTTTATTCCGATCTTGATGAAATTTTGTATACATGATCTTCAAAGCATGAGGAAGGTCACTATCTACCCCAGATTTGGGAAAAATAATAATTATCGATAAAAAAAAAACGATATTCATGGTTATGGCAGGGCATATTAATGAGAAATACCTCATGACCAACAACGCAAGGCAAAGTTTTTGTAATACAGATAAGTTTCAATTTGTATCAATGCATAGAATTCTTGTAATTCAGGCTTTTCTTAGAAAAGAGAGTTCTTAGTACCTAGCAATTTCTTGAAAATCTTTAAAAATGATCAGTAACTGGAGATAATGGAGAGTTAGCAGACTATTGAGAAAGAGTGGAAAGACGACAGAAGATGCACTTCTTTAGCTCCGTGCTGTATTGAGAAAATGGTAATCAAGTAAATAGAAGAATCGGCGATCACTAGACTACACAATGTGATGAATAGCAAAGTTTTGCTTCAGGAAATCGAGAGAAGAAAGGGAATTACAACAACATCAAGTGTATATTTAAAGTAAGATTGCGTGTGTAAGAAATTATTTAGACTAGCAGTGGCATCCTTGGAGAGGTCCATCCATTGTGAGCCATTAAAAACATTTTTTACGAATTTTCATTAAGAATTTTTACAGTATCATTTTTAAGCGTTTTCATGTGTTAATTTTTAATGCATCGACGACCACCCTATTATGGGAAAAGGTCCGACTCAGTGGCTAAAAAATTATTTAATGTACTTATTTATTTACTTCAAATATTCTGTTTCCCAACAAAGTTATAGCCTAAGAAACAATAAAACCCTTAATAAAGCTGGATTGACACTACGACGGATTCCGCGACGGAAGGCGTCAACGGTAAGTGATTGCGGTCAAGGAAGCGCGAAAATTGGGCAGAAAATGGGATAAAATTCAATTCAAGACAGGATCTATGCCGTTTTCCGCCCGAAATTCGCCCTCCCTTGACCGCAAGACCTTGCCGTCGATATCTTCCATTGCGGATTCCATCATAGTGTGAATCCAGCCTAAGGCTGATACAAACTTTTTATGACAGGAATGCATATTTCATATATCCTGGTTTTAGTGGGGAGTGGTAAACAAAAGTGATGGTTGTTTAGTCAAATGAATACTATAATATCATTGGTTCTTTTTTTTTTGCTTTTCTTTTGCTAAAAATTTTTCTTAAGATATGACAATTTCCTTAAATTGTGGCCACCAAGTACAGGATTGTAGAATGGCAGACGATAAGGATAGAGAAGTGTCTATCGTGGAGGCAAAGGAGAGAGACGTGTCTCCCTTGAGCCCTCTAACAAATGTCCAGACGACTGACAAAAGTTTGTGTATTTGTTTGTGTGTTTGGAAAGAAAAGCGAAAGAGAAAAAACGAGTATTGGTCAGGAAAATCTGGAGCTAAAAGACAAATGAGCATCGGGAACATCTGAACAACGGGAACTTCGTCTAGAGCAGGAGAGTATAAGAACTTCTACGTCAGGGGCAAGGGAAACTTCGAAGGAAAGATGAGATCTAAAGTATCCAGTGATATTTCCTGGTGGTAAAAATGGATATTTTAATCTGAGGCAGGTCAACCCAACAAGAGGATAAGTAAAGTCCCGAGCGACGCCGGGTTTTCAGCTAGTCTATCTATCTATATATGTATATACAGAAGGATGTTTGTTTGTGGGTTTTTTTTTATACAAATCTACAGTTTTATTCCGATCTTGATAAAATTTCGCATACTTGACCTTCAAAGCATGAGGAAGGTCACTCTCTACGTCAGATTTCGAAAAAATAATAATTATTGATAAAAAATCGATATTCATGGTTATGGCAGGGCATATTAATGAGAAATATCTCATGATCAACAATGCAAGGCAAACTTTGTGCAATATAGAATTCAATGCATAGAATTCCTGTTATTCAGGCTTTTCTTAGAAAAGCGAATACTTAGTACTTAACAATTTCTTGAAAATCTTTAAAAATGATCAGTAACTGGACATAATGAGTTAGCAGACTATTGAGAAAGAGTGAAAAGACGACAGAGGAAGCACTCCTTTAGCTCCGTGTTGTATTGAGCAAATGATAAGCAAGTAAATAGATGAATCGGCGGCCGCTAGACTACACAAAGTGATGAATGGCCAAGTTTTGCTTCAAGACATCGAAAGAAGAACGGAAATTGCAACAACATCAAGTGTACATCTGAAGTAAGATTACGTGAGTAAGAAATTATTTAAACTAGCAGTGGCATCCTTGGAGAGGTCCATCCATTGTGAGCCTTTAAAAAATATTTTTTTCGGTAAATCAAGTCCCGGTATATCACCTATAATGGATTTTTTCAGTGAAAAGGTAAATTCCTGTCTTTCGGATTTTTTAGAATGGATAGTCCCTTCGCTCTATATTGTAGTGATTGAGTTATTATTCAACTTGGAGGTTTAATTTAACTTTTTGAGATTGTTCTGTTTACCTACAAGCGTAATTATCCCGGGCAACGCCGGGTCCTCTGCTAGTATTGTTTTTTTAACCGCTTATTTATTCACTTCATTTTCAGGTGTTACTTTGACTGCAATTGACATTAAAAACAGTAATTTAGCCAACTGTCGATATCAAGGTGACTAGTGACCGGGAAAAGTCAGGGAATCTTACAAAATCAGCTAACAAAATGCGAAATAGGAATGAAAAATTTGAAAAATGTCAATAATAATCTATCAAAATAGACAAGATAAAGAGATTTTTCACTTGCACACAGATATGCAGTATGTAAAATGATATTAAGATCAATTATTCAATTAATTGATTTTGCTATATTGATATAAAAATATAACAAATAATAAAATTAAAAAATGAAAATAAAAAATTAATAAAAAAATAACATATATACTTACTTTTCAAACCCGCTTATCCGTTAGGGTTGCGGGGGGCAGCAGTCCTATGGAGGATCTCCAGCGATCGCGATCTTCCGCCATCAGGCGCATGTTCTCCTGGTAATATCCAAGCGACTCGAACCCAGATTCTCCATGTAGTCTAGCCACGTGGTTCTAGTCCGACCCCTTGGTCTCTTACCCACTGGCTTGGAAAATAACAACTGCCTAGGAAGACCAGTTTGCGGCATCCGTATCACGTGGCCATACCAGCGCAACTGAGATCTCTCAATGCGGAGAAGTAGCGGCTCAACACCTAACGACTCCCTTATTGTGCTGCTGTGCACTCTATCTAGTAGGGTAACACCTGCCACACTTCGGCCGCTTGTACCCGCGATCGCACTCTTTCAGTCATTATACAAGCCTCATGACCATAGGTGAGAATGGGGACAAAGATAGATTTGAAGACAGAGAGCTTGGCTTTGTTACCCAGCTCGCGTTTCGTTACCACGGATCGCCACAGTTCACGTCTGACACAGCTTGCTGCACCGATCCGAGCATCCAATTCTTTCTCCTGCCGTCCATCACTCGTGAATGCAATCCCGAGATACTTGAATTTCTCAACCTGTATCAATGAGAGATACTTGAATTTCTCCCTAACATGGAGAGCGCACTGAGCAGGCTGTCTTGAAAGGACCAGAACCTCGTTTTTAGCCACATTGATCTTCATCCCAGCTTCTTCACATTTGGCTCAAACCGGTCTAGTGCATGCTGAAGGTTCGAGCGAGAAGACCCAAGGAGGACAAGGTCGTCAGCAAAGAGCAACCTCTCCACCAGGCAGTCGCCTACACAAACACGCTCATCGCCTCGGCTGCCCCTGTCTATCCAGTCCATCAAGATAATGAGCAAGAGAGGCAACAGTATGCATCCTTGGCGGAGTCCAACACCCACGGTGAACGGTCTTGACTTAATGCCATTTATCCGGACACACATCTCAGAGCTTTTGTACAGAGACATGATAGCAACCAGTAATTACCCATCCGCTCCATACTCTTGCAACACTTCCCAGAACTTCTCTCGAGGAACTCTGTCATATGTTTTTTCGAGGTCCACAAAGCAAGTGTAGACCTTTTCTGCATACTCCCAGGATTTCTCAAAGATTTGCCTTTAGAGCAAAGATGTAATCGAGGTCGGAAACCACACTGCCCCCCCCGACAGTTTGGAGTCGACTATTTCCCGACTTCTCTTCTCCAGACACTTAGCGTACACTTTCCCAGGAAAGCTGAGCAAAGAGATGCCTCGATAGTTGTTGCAATTTCTCTGATCTTCCTTTTTGAAGATAGGGATCACAATTCCTGTCTGACATTGCTTAGGGGCCTGTCCAGATATCCAAGCAACCAGCCACATCTCGGGCCGGATTTCATCATCACCTGCAGCTTTGCCAGTCTTCAGGGACTTAATTACCCATCTGACTTCTGTTTCAGTGATACTACCGTGACTATTCTCCGCTCCAGGCAGCTCATGTGCCTCAGTTGTTGCTGTCACCGGATTAAAAAGAGACCGTTATTTCTTCCACGTATGCAACACGCTCTCCTCCGTTTTCAGAAGCCTCCCATCTGAACTCTTAATAGTTTGTGATGAAAGAGACTTCTTTCCACAGAGGCGGCGCAGGGTCTGCCAGAACACCTTGTTTGCCGAACCATAGTCTGCTTCCAATTTCTCCCCGAACTTTATCCCAGGCCTTGGCTTTAGCTGTTGATACTGTCTTTGCTGCTGCTTTTCGCGCCTCAGTGTACCGCACTCGACTCGATGTTGACTTATTTGCAAGCCATAGCAAATAGGCTTCCTTCTTTGACTTGATAGCTTCTTGGACTTCACCGTTCCACCATGTAGTCCTTTTCTCACCGCCCTGCGCCACACTTAGCCGCTTACGACCACAGCACAATGCAGCCGAAGTAATCACAGCAGTTTTAAACAACTGCCACTCTTCTTCAAGAGTACCACGATCACTGGGTAGTTCTTTGAAACTTGAAGATATGCTATCTGCAAAGGTCTTCCTCACAGCTCTATCCTCCAATGCCTCCCATTTGATGCGCCAAGTTTGTCTGAACCTAGTATTTCGCTTGGTTGGCATGGATTCCGAGAACCGCAAATTGCAGACAACAAGGTGGTGATCAGTTGATAGTTCTGCCCCTCTTCTCACACGAGTATCCAACACTGATCGGAATAAGTCGGTTGAAACAATTACAAAATCAATCAGTGACTTCTGGCCCATCGCATACCTGTACCAGGTATACTTATGGACATCCCTGTGCTGGAAGAAGGTGTTTGTGATGGAAAGTCCATTGTTGCAACAGAGATCCAACAAGCACCTCTCATTGGCATTTAAATCGGGATCATCATTCCTCCCAATCACGACTTTCCACGTTTGGTCATCAGCCCCTATGTGTGCATTGAAGTCGCCCACCAGGATGACGGAATCTCCACTCCCTCTCCTGCTAAGAGCAGCATCAACTTCATCTAGAAAAAGTGGGTACTCTGTGACTGCATTCGGAGTATATGCAACGAATAGAGAGAGAGGCCGTTTCCCTATCTGAAGCCTCAGGAGACACAGTCTTCCACCTAAGGGGATCCAATCTGCAACAAGATCTGCCAACCGGGGACTTGTAAGTATCCCCACTCCCGTCTGGACAGTCATGTTAGAGTCGACACAAGAGTAGAAAAGCTTCCACCCTCCTTCTAAGTCCACAGTTCCAGAACCCGGACGTTTCGTAGAGGTAATACCTATGATATCCAGTCGATACCGTTTGGCTTCTTCCACTAACTCTGATTCCTTTCCTGTCATGGAGAATACGTTCCAAGTGCCAATTGACAGCACCCGATCCCGTTGTCGCTTTACCCGTTTCTCCTCCTGGGTAAAGGCATACGCTGCCCCCGACAGTTTCCCCAAGCGCATAGCGAGTGCACTGGTGGGGCTTCTCGGAGGCATTGCTCCGAGATAACAGCCGGGAGCCTGTCGACTATTTTTCGAACGAGAGCCTCTGCCTAACCCCCGAACGCGGGTGACTTTAACCTGCGCCACACCTGGTGCAGTATGAATTCTCTCATTCTTCGACATCATGAGATATATGTTTGTGTGGATACTCTTCGTCTCACTTCTCAACCATGACCTTTCTGGTAAGGGTGACCCTAAAATAGCAGTGCTACAACCAGCATAGCTCACAGAATCCCTGAAGCACCCAAATCCCTGACCTACGGTAAGGGGGCATCCACTCAGGGAAAAAAAATAAATAAATAACATCCCAATATACTTTTAACTAATTTCAATTAATAAATTTTATTATACAAAAGGTACATGTTAAATTAATGATTTATATTCAATATAATTTATATCAAATTTTAATATTAATTAACGAAATAATAAATAAAAAATAATGATAGTATAGTAATTTCTGAGGTGATATTTCTGTAGTCATTCGTTTTTGTTTATTCGCAACACAAATTTATTTGAAAGAGCCCCCTTCGTAAGCAATCTTAATTCATCAAGTGAATCCGTGAAATATTCTGAGTTAAAATTCAGTGAATAAACAGTTACGTCTTTATTAATCTATAAATTAGCACATACAGAGCTGTCCCGTGTGTGAATTTCACGGCTCAGCCTCGTTTTCAATCTGCCAAGGACGCCGCCATTTCTCAAGTCTCGTTAACGTGAAAAAGGCCCATTGAAAAATGCCAGGCCGAAAAAAAGACGAACTGAGAGAAAAAAAACGTGCAGCGGAGATTCATTCGCAAAATATAACAAGTTTATTTAAAAACCAGAGATCGAAATTAGAAAATACGAACGAGCAGCCTTCCGATTTAGAGGAGTCCAGCAGAAGGCATGTCCCTGGCCGTGAGGGAGTTTTGGATAGACAGATGCCAGAGCTTGATAGTTAGTGCCGTACTTTTATTAAATTAAGATTGTGCATAATTATAATAACTGTAATATGTTAACTATAATTTAATTTCAAATTTAAGGTGACAATAGCCCATTCTTGCTTAATTATCGTATATTTTTGTTAGGTGTTTGAAAATTAAGCCCACTGTGATAATTTTCTGTTAAAAACAATTGTCCAGTTTGTAATGGTTTTTTTTTTTTGTAATATTTAAGGTTATAATGGGGCTGGCCTAGAAAAAGTACAGCGACTGCAGGAAGATACAGGTTACTTTATTAAGGAAACATGCTCCAATTATGAAATTCATTCAGTCGTCAAAAACATTTCCGATGCCCAGAAATACCATTTGCTAACCAAACATGTCCGTCCATCAAAAACCTATCCTTTTCCCAAAGAATACCTTAGAGATTGCTTCAAGTCCTTCAAGCTTGAATGGCTACAAGACTATGACTGGCTTGTGTATAGCGAAATATTCGATGGATGCTTTTGCATCGAATGTGCTCTCTTTGCATCCAACAGAAATAAGCTAGGAAGCCTTGTCAACAAACCGTTTAGCAAGTGGCATTACATGACAGAAACGGTCAAGCCGCATACTAAGAAGAACTATCACATCGCGGCATCACAGGCCGCAAATACTTTCCGACAGAGCATCGAGTGTCCGTCATCAACAATTCCTGTCATGATAAGTGATAAGGTAGCTAACAACATCCAAAGAAACAGGCACATCATAAAGTGCATCGCGGAAGCCGTATTGCACTGTGGAAGACAATGCATAGCTCTAAGAGGCAGTAATGAACAATTACAGAAGGTAATGGATGGAACATCGAGTGGAAACCCGGGAAACTTCTTGGCAATGCTGAAGCTCATCAGTCAGTATGATGAGGTATTAGCGGAGCATCTGCAGCACCCACAACTGAAGAACACAACATATGTCTCACCCCATACCCAAAACGAAGTGATTGATGTCATTGGAAACCACATTATACAAGCAGATATTCTTTTCGAAGTCCGAAATGCACGCTTCTATGCCATCATGGCAGATGAAGTTGAGTCACATAATGTTGAACCAGTGCCACTGTGGGTTCGATTTGTGGATTCAAACAAGGATATCCGAGAAGAATTCATCCAATTCTGCGAACTAGAAAGGATAACAGGCGAGTGCATTGCCAAAACAATAGTATCAACTCTTGAAATATTGCACCTGGAGACAGAAAACATCCGAGGTCAAGGGTACGACGGTGCTAGCAATATGGCTAGCGAAAGAGCTGGTGTTCAGGCGAGGATCAAGGCAGCATGTACTGAAAAGGCCACTTTCGTCCACTGTCATAGCCATGCTCTGAACCTGGTTATTTCTCATTCGTGCGCTATTCCGGCTATCAGAAACACGATTGATGCTATCAAATGTGTGTCGCTGTTCTTCAGCAACAGTCCAAAGAGAGAAAAATGCTTTGAGAAATTTCTTCTCAAGAACAGCTTCAGCGAAAGCCAGCAAAAGGGACTAATTGATCTGTGCAAGACCCGAAATGACGCGTATATCCGATTTTATACGTCGTTTGTTCAACTTGTTGAAACTTTGGAGTTCATAGACTATGGGCTTTATGAGATAGAAGGACTGACCGCTTCAACATTTTCTTGGGACTCGGAGTCGAAGAAGCAGGCCGTTGGTCTCTTGGGACGAATAACCAGTTTCGAGTTTATAGTGACGTTCCTCGTTCCATACCAACTTCCGTCCCATTTGGATGGTATTTCCATCAGACTACAAGGGAAATCCATGGACATTCTGCAGGCCTACCAGGACATCGAGGATGTGAAGACAGTATATTTTCATCTCCGAGAACATGTGGAGGAAAAGTTCCACAAAATCTTCACTCATGCTGAACGAATAGCTAACCAGCTCAACGTGGAGCCTTCTGCTCCGAGAATCGCCTCTAGAATGACTAACTGGAGCAATGTCAAGTCCGACAACCCCGAGCAGCATTATTTACGGAATCTGATCATTCTATTTTTGGACCACGTGAATGCTGATCTAAACGAGAGATTCTCTGACGTCACAACGAAGTGCTGTTCGCTACTGAAGATAGTACCATCTGTAATGGTTAAGCAGAAAGACATTGATTTTACAGAAACCACCAGCTACTTTCAGGAAGACCTCCCCAATCCTGGTACTTTCGAGCAGGAACTCCTTCGATGGAAGATTATCTGGAACTCTAAAGATGATTTGCCAGATTCATGTGCAGGAGCCATTAAGAAGTGTGATCCCGTAGCTTTTCCGAATATTTTTATCCTGCTGCAACTCCTATGCACTCTTTCAGTAACATCTTGCGAATGTGAGAGAAGTGCAAGCACGTTGCGACGTCTTGACAGCTACATGATGTATCAATGACCGAGAACAGACTCTCAGCTCTAGCTCTCATACACGTTTATTACGACCATAAAATTGATTTGAATCGAGTAGTTGATATTTTCAGCAAACTGCACCCAAGAAAACTTCAGCTTGATAGTGTACTGCTTCCATAATAATTGATAAATTAGATCATGATTAAGGTAGGAAAATTCGCTTGATTTTAAATAATTTTTTATTTTTATTCAAACCCAGTTTCTCGAAAACTGCAAAATCGATCAACCCATCGTTGGAAAGAGCAAAAATCAAGATTTCCAACGATAACATAGTTGAATATGGATAATACCAGTACTGTATAAAATATGTTTTAGGCAATGGTTACCATACTATTCTAACAATTATAATGTAAAATAGACAATTTAATTATTTGCACTTATCTAATAATGTTATTTTACTTTGTATATACGAGGCGCATCCAGAAAGTAAATTTCCCTATTTAAAAAAAAAAAGAACTCCCACGTACAGGAACATATTTATTGGCAACAAGTACAGCAATGTTTCAGCTATTTTTCAACATAGCCACCACCAGAATTGAGACACTTGTCGTATCGTGGGATCAGCTTTTGTATCCCCCTCTCGTAGAACTCTGCCGCCTCTGAATGGAACCAGCGTGTAACAGACGTCTTCAGCTCTTCGTCGTTGCCAAAACGCTCACCGGAGGACAGGAATTTCTTGAGGTGCAAGAAAACGTGAAAATGGCTGGTTCTTCATCACGCGCTGCCGCACAAGCTCAACAAGATCATTGATGAGGGATGGTCGCCCACTGCGCTCTTCATCATGGACACTTTGACGGCCTTCGGAAAACTGCCTACACCAGCGACGCACCATCTGCTTACTCATGATGTTCGGCCCATAGACCTGACAGAGCTGACGATGAATTTCAATTGGCGCAATGCTTTGTGCATTCAAGAACTTTATCACCGACCGAACCTCGCAGGCGGCGGGAGAAGAAATAAGAGCTTCCATTTCGGACCATTGCTACCACGCTACTGGCACGAGGCGGGACCTGTCCGGCTGGCATATGATTGCTACGTCATAGATCTGTTACGCATGCGCAATTGACACGGCTAATTACGTTTACTTTAAAGGGGAAAACATCGGGAAACTTACTTTCTGGATGCGCCTCTCATTTTAAAGTAGAGTATATAAGTTTATATTTTTGCTATCAGTATACATGTCATTTAAACAAAATTGTAAATAAATAATTGCGCATATAGATAAGGCAAAAATTGCAATGTTTAAATAATAAGTTATGGCCTATCTGATACGCCGTATCAAACGTTGGCCTCCGACGTATAATTGCCACTAAAAAAGGGTCCGGAATTTTTGAAAATAGACACACTCCCCCAAGACAACGTCCAGGCTACGGCCCTGTCTATTATGGATTTCTTGCATTGACAGACCTAACTAACTTAAAATTATCTCAACTATTACCACGACCATATTCCAAAATAAGTTTGGCGATGCTCTTTTCACCTAATTTAACCTGGTACCCGATATTTTCGTCCAGGTATTTCGATGTTTCTTCTTGTGGATTAGATTTTTTATCCTCTTTTTTGGTTGTTCTATTTCACAGTAATCGCATATTTTTCGTTTCGTTTTTTATCCTGATTTAATTTTCTGATTTTAAAGCATAGCTTCAGTTATCAAACTCTCAAATATTATTCAGTGTCATTAGTAACGCAGATAGGATTTTGCATAGCACAAGAAGAGCCATTAGTACATGTATCTCCATTTAGGTTTTCCAAAGAAGAGGGCCATTTCCACCACAGATTCTTTTCAATCGGAGTTGGTACGAATATGCTAAAGGGTTTGGGAACCTCAAAGAAGAATTCTGGTTCGGTAAGTCGTTTCATTTTACTCATTTACTTTTTACAGCTAAAAAATTTAACTCGGGGCTGGGAACCATATGGCATCCTATGTCCGATATGTGCATTGTATATTAATTTAAAATCTTTCGAATTGTTTTTCCATCATGGAGACTTTATTTTATTGTATCTGTGAAGACACTGTGAAAACATAAGATATTTAATTGTCTCCAATTCCCATTTTTATGATTTCATTTGTTTGTTTAGGCAACGACAACATCCAAGAGCTAACTTCTCGAGAAAATCAAACACTCAGAATAGACCTTGAAGATTTGAAAGGGAAAAAACAATACGCCACCTACCAAAACTTTATTATGTATAATGCCACTCATAACTACAAGATTTTCTTTGGCAATTATAGCGGAGATGCTGGTTAGTAATAGAATTAACTTTCTAAATCATTTATTCAGGTTGATTTTTTTTCCAGAGAAGTGTTAATGAACTATGAAACCAAGAAATCGAAAGAAGGTATCAATGTTACAGTCCAATGCCTATATTTTTTACGACCCATTGTTTTTTAAAAATTAATAATTTGGGAAGTAGTTGTTCCATGCGCAGAGGTTTATTATTAAATTTCTCTAAAAAATTGAGGCTCAACTTATGTAATCCTCATATTTAAAATAAGCAAACATCATGTTTAATATAAGCTTCAAATGCTTTTGCATGTGCTTACAAAAGGAAATCAAAATAGTTCCCAGTGTAGTTTACAAACTTCGTAAAAGGATTGTGTGCTCATTCAATATAATAGAACCTCCGTAAGTTGACCATCCAACTACAACAAATTGAACATGACGTTTCAGTCGTTTGGCTTTCTTTCTAGGTGGTGTTGATCAACAACATCAGTTCAAACTTAGATGAATTCTCAGTTTCAGCCAATGACGTATATTAAAGATTGATATGCCCGGCGTTGCTCGAGCTATTTGTTCGATGACATTTTCCATTCTAGACGCTGAAATGTAAGCTATGGTCTCTCAAATCATTATATAGTAATTTTACTTCTATAAACGAAATTTATTAATAAAATAATACAGGGTGTCCATAAAAGGCCTGACACATTTTATCTGTGTATTACCAAAAACTAATAAAGATAAACAGAAACAGAGTTCAATATATGAAACTGTAACAGAAAAAGTTTTATTAAACCAAGGTAATAGACCCCACTGTGTGTGTGCTCCTTACGTCGCACGAAGGATATCCAGCCGATAATCAATTTCTTGCCATGTTCTTTTGAGCGTATCGACATCCATTCACCTTGTTTCACTTCAGTTCCCGCACTCTAGTGGTGAAATTGTGAAACATAATAAAACTTTTTCAGTTACAGTTTCATACACTGAAATCCGTTTCTGTTTATAGTTTTCTGGTAATACACAAATAAAATGTGCCAGACTTTTTATGGACACCCTGTATTAATATGTTAAATTAAAGTTACAATAGTATGTAAATAGAAGTGCCTCATCTGGCATCGCCATCGAGTGACATTCAACTTAACGAAAAATAAGACTAATTTCATAAATTGATAAAACACGGTATAAAAATTGCCCTAAATAGGGCACAGTAACTTCAACTGCATACATGGAAAGTTTCGTGGAGATTCGTTGAGTATTTTCTAACACTCCAACGGACTCTGATTTATAATTTATACACTGAATGAGCATATTATTATGACCACCCTGTCAGTATCTCGTTGGACCACCTTTTGCCTTTAATACTGCGGTGATTATTCGTGGCATTGATTCCACAAGATGTTGGAAGGTGGTGGGCGGAATCTGACACCATGCCTGATGGATAGCACTGTCTAGTTGTGCTAGATTGGACGTTGGTGGATCCACAAATGCTCAATTGGAGTGAGATCTGGAGATTGTGGGGGCCATTGAAGTCAGGTAAAGTCCCCCTCATGTCCCTGGAACCACTCCTGCACAATACGAGCTCTGTGGCTTGGCGCATTGTCTTGCTGGAAGTGGCCATCTCCATTGGGGTACGCCATCAACATGACAGTGTACTGTGCCATTCTGACGTTGTTCAACACGTATTAACGGACCAACGCATGCCAGGAAAACATTCCACAGACCATAACGGACCCAACGCATGGACCCGGCCTGAAGGGTTGTACTCATGCATGCGGGGTCCATGTTTTCGTGCTGTTTCCGCCAGATTCTCACGCCGCCGTCTGCATGATGTAACTGGAATCGTGACCACATGATTTGTTTCCACTGCTCGATAGTCCAGTCCTTGTGCTCTTCAGCGAATTAGAGTCGTTTCCGCTTGTTGGCTGCAGACAGCAAAGGTGTGCGGACAGGTCTTTGGCTTCCGTATCCGATGCGATGCAATGTGCGGCGGACAGTGCATTCAGAGACCGTTTTGGAGGACCCCTGATTAAGGTCAGCAGTGATTTGATGCACAGTTGCCCTTCTGTTATCCTTTACCAGTCGTGACAGTTTCCGTTCTGTCCGATTATCAACCATCCGCGGGCGGCCACAACGCGAACGTTCAGACCCCGTCTTCCGGCTAACCGTCCAGTTTTTAAATACTTTAACGACGGCTGTTCTTGAGCACCCTACGAATGCTGCTGTTTCTCTGATACTCGCTTCATAGCTCCGAGCACCTACAATCATCATCGCGTCGTTTACTCATAGTTGAAGAATGGAACACGTCTACTACGACACTCAGGTTCCCTTTTTATATTGGTCCGGCCCGCTAGCAACATTGTGGCGACGTCCGTGCGCGCATTTGCATAAACATGTCAGGTGGTCATAATAAAATGCTCACTCAGTGTATACGATGTTAACAGCGCCACCAAAATGAAGCAAATTGAAGCCATGATAGTTTGAGCAGGAGTGAGCAGTGGAGTAGTTAGCTGTCTGACTGCTGTTTTTGACGATTTTGGACCTGAGGAATAATTGATTCAAAACCATTCCTCAAAGTTGTTCTACGTACAACTGTCCAAGCAGACGCGAAAAGGGATCATTTTCCACAAGCATAAATCAAAAATACGTATTTGAAATGAAAATACGTAACTAAAAGATGATCGAAACGAAACTGAAATTGAAACCATGATAGAAAAATAAAATAATATTATAAAATACTTCAAATACAGCGTTAACGAAAAGATAAACCTATCAGTCCGTGATCGGTGTGTGAAAGACTTATTAATCAGCTACCTTCATGTTTAGCCATGTGTTTTGCATCAATTTCACTCACTTTCGGGCATGACAGTTCTGGGCAGTGGAAGTTCCCAATTTGCTTCACCTGTTGCGGGTGGTTTCGGAGTCTATCTTTAATATACGTGATTAGTTTCAACATACACTTCACTGTTCGATCGAGGCTTCCGAGATTTTACAGGCTGACCAACACCACCGAAAGATAAGGCCTTAGCACTGCGTCATCAAACTTAAGACAGACTATGCAACTTTCATTGATGACGTAGTGCTAAGGCCTTATCTCTATGAGGTGTTGGGCTGACCCATTTCATGAAAAAAGTGACGACAATAAAGATGGCGAAACGTGGCGAAATTTCAGGGTAATTATTATTATTATTATTATTATTCTAGCATTCCAACGAAATGAAAGGAATGAGGGGAGGGAGGGGAAAATCAAATATATAAAATACATAAAATAGCAGGAAATAAATTCCCTAGTCGCTTTGATGGACCTTATAATATTCTCTAACTAATCTTTTAAAATGAACACAAGTCACTAAACATTTAGGTTGGCGACAATCAATGGCATTACTACGAATGTTCAGAGGTATCGTGTTCCAAATCTTTATAGCATTGTAAGGAAAATGTTTGTTAATAAATTTTGATGTCTTATGTGATATCTCAAACTTATATCTTCTGGTAGGACGATATTTATCAGATTTCAATAACCACTCTTGTACAAAGGAGGCCGGGTGGAGATTATAGCGTAGGGCACCTGTTAGTTCGGTAAGAAGACATACTGCTCAAAAATTTTCGATTGTTGGTAAATTGAATTTATGGCATAGAGCCTTCACGGAGTCATATCTAATTGCCCTGAAAACTACTCTTAACACATCATTGTATGCCACCTTTACTCGTTGAAAACTCTGGTTAGATACACTTGTCCATATTATAGCAGTATATTCAAGATAAGGAAGAACTTTGGCTTGTATAACTTGAGTAATCTCAGAAGTTGACAGTGAGGAACGAAGTTTTTTCACGAGAAAACGTTGTCTCTTGAGGCAAGAAATCGTTATGTCACAGTGGGTATGGAAAGATATAGTATTGTCGACAGTGAAACCTAAGAAGGTTAACGTATTGTTAGATGAGGATTTCCGTGATATTATAAGAGTCTTTGTTTTAGCAGCGTTGAGGTTCATGTCCCTCTGTCGGTACCAATTTTCCATCAGTGCAACGTCGTGCTGTACGGAGGTAATAATTTCATCCTGCTCTTGACATTGATAAGATTTATATAATAGACTATCATCAATCAAGGTAATATAACGTAGAAGTTGCGGCAGCAAATACGGGTAACGGGGGGCCAAATGCTTGATCCTTGTATCACCCCGCGACGGGATGGGTTCGATACAGGGGGGTCACCGTCGATAACATTAATTCTATTGGTTAAATAGTCTTCAATAAGAGCTAGATAATCATCAGAAATGTCGTATAATTTAAGATCTTCATAAAGTTGTTGACGGGATATCGTATCATAGACCTTAGAGATATCCGTTTGAACCATGATAAAGTTTCTACCTCAGTCTATGGCAGTTACTGCTTGAATGTAGAGGTAGGTCGGCGTCCAGTTCGTTCTTACATTAGGTATTTTTGGCTTGTTGTTGACTAGGTATTTTTGGCCAAATATGCTGAACTAAGTCTCTGAATATACATTTTTCGATATCTTTGCATGGCAATCGGTCGAAAATTTTGTGCATTATTTGGATCACCCTGTTTGTGAATTGGAACAATATTGGCTATTTTCAAATTATCGGGGAATTTTTTCTCCTGTATAATAAGTTTACAAAGATCTTGGATTTTTCGAACCCAGGTAGCTTCATCTTGGCCAGAAGGATTCCAGCGATAATGGTGGCATGCTTAACGTCTTTCAGAATACTTTCATTTATAATCTTCTGCATGATGTATATACCCGGAACCATCGGTTGTAATTTTTGCGTAGGACCCCTATCCTTATTTTTAATTATCGTATCAGGTATAGGGATGTCACAGGGATTGTTTAACCACTTAAAATAATCATGGTATCTTTCTGTGGGCAGTTTAATTTTTGTCTCATTAATGTTTTGCGGATGATGTCCCATAAATTGTTAATATTCATTCGATTAACAACATGTGATCTTTTTGTTTTCCGAATTAATTCTTTAAATTCTTTGTTGGCTTTTTTATAGATCAGTAAGGTTGTGGCATTAGCATCTTTTGTGTAACTCTGGTACGCTTTATTTTTATTCTGATAGAATAAGGTAAGCTCAATAGTCCACCAATTCTTTGCTGTCTTGCTTCGGGTGTATTGAATCATTTGCATACCGGCCGTATTTGCCGCATGCATCACGATTCTTTTAAGTCGTCCAATTTTTGATTGATTCGATTGTTACTATCGATCTTAATCTCGTAAGTCTCATCTAAGATATAATTATAGGTAATCCGTACTCATGTTTTTGCATGATGGCTTCCAGACTTTAGATGATTTGGGTTGGTCATAAACACTAACTATAATAATAGGATGTTAATTCGAATTGTATAGCTTTATGGTCACAGCGAGGTATATTAATCAATTCAATGTTGTCCCAAGAAAGTTCACGAGATATACAGGGTCTTTATACTTAAAGTTCCATTTTGACATGGCCCATAAAAAAAAAACTACTGGACCAAAGGGCATGGGAAGTTCATACCCACCAAAAAAAAATTTAGTTCAAAAGGTCACCACCAGCATGGAATGGCGCTCTATGCAATATTCGTACACGAAATTAGACACAGTAATCCGGTGTAACCTGCTTTCAGTAAATGGTGGAGGCCACATTCAACATGTAACTAATTTTCGAAACGATTAAAGACCTGTTAATCTGTGTCTTCGTGTCTAATTCCATGCTGGTGGTGACCTTTTGAACTAAATTTTTTTTGGTGGGTATGAACTTCCCATGCCCTCTTGTATAATATTACCAAGTATTATAGCTTTTGGTCCAATAGTTTTTTTTTTTTTAATGGCCATGTCAAAATGGAACTTTAATTATAAAGACCCTGTATATACGTGGTCTATTATAGTAGCCGTTTTTGAAGTGACTCGTTGGTCTCGTTCGGATTTAATTCAGTAATGATGTCCACACAGGTCGTCATTGGGATGTAAGTAGGTCGATAGATCACTGTAACGATGATTCTCCTACTTCGTATATTACACTGGAGGGACAAGAACTCCAAACCTTGGACACTATTCTTGGTTATAATTTTCGTGGAAATTTCGTCTCTAATGTAAACCGCGACACCTCCATCACGGGTGGTTCTATCAGATCTGAAAATTTGATAGTTCTTGACATTAATTAATTTATTGTCAATATCTTCGGATAGCCAAGTTTCTGTAATTGCTATTATATGGGAATTAGTACAATTTAATAATAAAACACAAAAATCGTCAATTTTATTCAGTATGGAACGAGCATTCATATATAAAAATCGTAGGGGTTCCCTTTTGTAAATATGATCTGAACTGGAATTAAGTGGGCGTGCTAGGCCTCCGGTCGTTATAATCTGTTTTTTTTTTTCAGTAATCGGCGCTAAACTGAGGATTTGCTCTGTAAATTAGTGCCATCTGTTGTCATAAACCCGAATTAGCCGCCATCTTCTAAACAATTCAGGAACCTATTAATTTGAATTCTAAAAATTATCTTATATCAACGAAATAAACATGTTTAATTCTCGTTAAAGAAGGATTTTAATGGAATCAAGGGTTCGTGCTTATATCGTGTGTCTCAAAAGTCTCGTACCAAATGGATTAATTGGCCGCTTTGATTTTGTAAGTGAAATAGTGAAGTAGAGGAATAATGCTGACGCCGGAACAACGTGTAGAGCTTCTACTTCTTTGTGGAGATCACCACAAAACATTTCGAGAAGCTACAGACGAATTTCATCGCCGGCACCCTGATATTCCCAAACCCTCGAGCTACACTTTTACGCGTGACACAAGAAAATTTGGATCGTGTGAGACATTGTCTTCAAGTGCATGATGCACATTTTGAACATGAACGATAAGCTTGCGAAACCGTGTGAACATAAAGCTAACATTCATAAACTTTTCATATGGCACGCGACTTTTGAGACACACGGTATTAAATGTAAAAATCTGGGAGGTAATGCCTATTTCGGTGTTATGATACCAGACGGTACTAGTTACCCTGAAATTTCGTCACGTTTCGCTATATTTGTCGCCTGTTTAACAATGTTTTTTTTTTCAAGATATGAGTTAGTAGCCTGTATAATCTCGGAAGCCTCGGTTCGATTATCGACTTCATCTTTGCCTCCGATGATGATGCAATACCGAAACGCGTAAGGTTTAAATAAATAGGCTTTATCGTATCACTCTACCATAGCACAGTCTTCCTTTATTTATACGGTACTTTCCCGTGATTCTGGACAGATGAATATCATTAAGCTAATTTCAGAATTGTTACCCGTGCTCTTAGATGAATTCGATGTATTTCAATGAATTCAGTCTCTGCATTTCTTTTTATCTGAACCCTATTCTAATATTATAGAAACACCTGTATTAAAACTGGAAAATTAAATTTAAGACTGCGATCTGTTTGCTTATCTGTTTTTGTTTTTTATCTGCAATTTCTAGGTGACGGTTTTGGGAAGTCGAAAGGACACAAATTTAAAACCTGGGACCACCCAGACCCAGTCAATTGGAACGATGGCGGTTGGTGGTATTCGGATGAGCTAACTGCTCTCAATGGCATATATAACTTCACTATAAAAAATGAGATTGCGTGGTATGATTCTAACTCTTATACTAACACGCAAATGATGAGATCAGAGATGAAGCTAAGAACCAGTTCATTTGACCCCTATCGAAAAGTCCAATTTTGTTAACTTCTTCATTTCAACGTCTAAATTGTAATGTATATCTTTACACATTTGTTTCAGATATTACCTAACATTGTACTCCCATGTAAGCAAACTAAGTAGAAATGTAGAATTTCACATTAAAAAGTTTTAATCTTTATTTTCTATTTTGCAATTCCTTGAATGTTGACCTCTTATTATATTCTTAATGGGCGAAATTAGTTTCATAAATCACAAAGAAACAAAAGAGGAAACTTTGAACATCACCGACTACCCCAGTAGAAGTGATTACTACTGTAGGTCATTTTTTTTGAATTTATCCAGTGAAACTGAAAAATCGGAATTGTGTTGCATGGTTAACAGGCGCGTCAACTGCGTGCTCATTTTCACCAAGCAAAACACAAAGAATACCAAATTTGTAAACAGATACATTATCTGGAAGAAAGCGATAGTATACCACCCCTCCCCCCCTTAATGAGCATTTGAGCTTACCCACGACTGTCACGTGGTCTATGATTTTCAAAAAAGGATACGAGAGTATACAAAATATAGCCTGTAAAATAACAAAAAACGTGATGTGGCGCAGGAAATGCGCAATTATTCAATCAATCAGAAGCACTTACACAAGATGCGCTTCTGATTGAATAATTCCTCACTTCCTACTCCACACCCAAGTTTTCTCTTGATGTACAGCCCATAATTCTCAGGAGACATCTTTCTAATTTCGAAAATGGCATACGAATTAGATGCTCCAAAGGAGGTACGACTTTACAATGCACTGCTAACATACACTAAATGGTCAAAAGTCACGGGAAGATGTGCCGTGTATGACTCCCGAATGTCGCGGCCAGATGCTGCGTATGGCCCTAGTGTAAACACAATATCTGAGCAGTCTGTTACAGATAGGTGCGTAGTGAACATGGCAGCACGTCGCGAATTAACTGACTTTGAACGTGAGATGATAATCGGTGCAAGACGCCCGATCCACCCTAGACGGTCAACACTGTCTAGGGTGGATTTTCAATGTCGCAGAGACAATGTTTCTGACGAACGGACATCACGTCACCTCAGCAGAGGCATACGGGGTGACCGAGGGAGTACTGTGAGTCAGATCACCGCCAATTTGAATGTGGGGCGTCAAGAACCTATTTCTACCAGGACTGTAAGGAAACAAATGCACGGCATAGTCTTCAGCAGTCAACGACCGACTCTTGTCCCATTGCTGACACCTCGACACATCTCAACGACTGGCATGGGCCCGCGAACATCATCACTGGACCACGGAATAGTGGCGGCGTGTAGCATGGTCAGATGAATCCCGATTTCAGTTTTATTGAACCGATGGGCGTGTTAGAGTGTAGCGTATGCTCTATGAAGCTATGAATCCAAGTTTGTATCCAGCCAGGAGGTGGCTCCTTTAGGGTCTTGGCTGTGTTCACATGGTCGCAATTAGGCACCAATGTTCGGTTGCAGGGAACAATGACGGGTGCACGTGATGTAGACATTCTCGGTTTCTTCAGACCATCTGCATCCCTTTCTAGCATTAGAGCACCCTGATGCAGACGCCATGTTTCAATAGGACAATGCGACATGTCATCGCTCTTTGGTTGCACGCAAGTAGTTTGGTGAAAATTCCCGTGAATTCACGACCATGGTTTGGCCCACCAGATCACCGAATCTTAACCCAATCGAGCATTTATGGGATGCTGTAAATACCAGTGTACACACGATGAACCCAGCACCAAGTAGACAAGAACAATTGACACAAGATGCGTGAGTCAATGTCTCTCGCCGAACGATTCTAACACCTCGTAGAGCCCAGGCCTCGACGTGTTACTGCAGTTTTGAGGGCTCGCGGCGAAGCGACTCGCTATTAACATCAAATCCAGTGCCTTCCTATGACTTTTAGCCATTCAGTTTACATCAGGTCTCAGAATCAACTGTATCTTTGCTATGAACATTGCAGGAACACCAATGAAACTGCAAGGCAGGGACAGGAGAGTGCTATAGATGGAGCTACGAAAAAAGAGAACCCGTTCCTGCACTAATAGGCAGGTTTCAGTCAAGAGTCTGTAAGAGAGCCTTATGCACTCTTGGATCTTACTCCCATTAACTTCTTATCTCAGCGCCTATGGTTGTATAAGGAACACAGGAGCAATGGCATCACGGTTGACGTTCTTCAGGCCGGTTGGATTTCGCGATTGCCTAGAGAACTTCTGATAGTTGTACCGCAAGATTTAGAGCCCTGAGTGGAATGCTCGATTAACAGAAAAAGGGGAGTACGGCTTGTTGAAACGATGAATTGTTTCAAATTGTTGGATTTTCGCTGACACATTTGTCTTCAGA
>JAHWFO010101537.1:1029-28243 GCA_023313115.1 Rhysida immarginata | reverse complement strand
TCACCCTGTATAATGTTATTTTTAAACAACTTTTTTTGTTACTTAATTTCACTGTATTAAAATTTGCTTCTTTATCTAAATTTTTATCCCTATTAATCTGTATTGTCATCGTTATCTGGGTATTTTGAAGAAATACTTTTTATTCCAATGATTGTATTTTGTTGAGGTCTACAATTTGAATTGGTTTCTTAGCATAAATCCTAAAATTACCTAAGCTAAATGTTTTGTATATCTACCTTTCTTAGAATGGTGCGAGTGTTGGAGGCTTTGCATATGATCACTCCTGTGAAAGAATTCTTCCATATCGTCTGTTCCTGAAAGAACTTCTCGATAAGATCCTCGTTATCGCTCTTGATCACTATTGCATGTAGAAAACTCTCAGATAGTAATTTCTGGCGGTAAGCTGCTAATAAGAAAGGAACGGTATTATGTCTGTGATATGGTATATCATCAGTTATTAAAATTTATATAAATATACAGGGTTAACAGAAATTTTCATCGCATTTCAAAAATCTATATTTAAAAAAAAAGAAGATACAGAGATGGGCTACATATTAAAATGTTTGTAATAAGTTTTTTATAAGTGTTCAGTGTTCTCTTCTTGCTGCACGGCACATATGAGGCGTTGAGCGCAATAGTGGCCCAACCAACAATAATGTTGAAAAAGAGTAACATGTGGAAATAACTTGCTGATAGATTGCTGATAGATTGCTTTTTACAGTGCCATTGTGGCCCATCCATAGTTTGGTGTGCGTACCAACAGAAGTCGCTAAATTCCATTTTGCATACGTAATAGGGAAGAATTCTGTGGATTTTCTCAGAACATATTTTTTTCGGCTTGGGCCACTTTTGCGCTCAACGCCTCATATCTAGCCGATAATCAAATTCCTCCCATACCTGCTAAGCATGTCTGGAGTCACTTCACGAATAGCGGCTTTTGTTCGAGTTTTTAGCTCCTCCAGATTTGCCGGAAAGTGGGAAAAAACGGTCTTTTACATGTCGTCACAAGAAGAAGTGATAAAATATCTGGTTAAAATGCAAAATGACATAATAAAGTAGGTAGAATATAATGACGCAAGTGAATTAAAACCAAATAAAGATAAAAATTATGTGGATAATTGTTACAAGAAGAACTCATAAACAGTGAGGTCTGGGGATCGAGATGACCACGAAAAGGCTTTGCGTTGCGCATTCGCCATCTGGACAGTAACTAATGAGACTTGCCTATGTCACATATTAACGATTACACAGATATGATAAATGATGACGTCCTATGGAGAAAAATGGAAAGTGGCCACGTGGTCGTGTCCCAGGCTATCACCAGGTTCGCTATAATCGATGACTTAAATAAATGAACGAGTAAATCGCTACTCCCTTGGCGCAGAAGGATTGTAGTTGTTATTTTGAAAAAGTCTTTCACTGCATCCTTCACGTTTTCGTCCGAATTGAAACGTTTCCCTTGCAATGTTTTTTTTTTGAGCGGCCCAAAGATGTGGTAATCACATGGTGACAAGTCACATATTTAGGCAGGATTCTCTAAGATTTCCCACCGGAATTTCTGTAACATCATGGTGGTTTCACGGGAGATGTGTGGGTGCGCATTGTTGTGTCCTGGTTTAAAAGAAGACCTGGGTTTTGTTTTTGATTGATTGCCGAAATTTCGTCATAATACTACATATAAGTGCATTTCTTTGGCAGAAAATCAATCAGCAGTAGCCCATGGTAGTCAAAGAAATAGGACAACATCTGGTGCATCCATTTTTACACCTGTTTCTAATAACGTTCGTTGTATATACACGAACAGGTGAAGTCGCAATTTATGCATTCTGGTACACGTCTGGAATCTACTAGCCTACATCTTCACTAGAGCGCTGTTGTAGGTCGTTGCTGTAATTATGGCGCTATGGGATGGGTCTGCTTTTCAGTTGGGCAACCCTCATAAATCCATTAATTCATTATGACAACTCCTTTATACTGAAAAGCAATTGAATTAAAGACCGCTTGCCTTAGGCAAATGTGGCACTGTGGGCGACCGTGGCAACGAAAACGAAATGACGTACGCAGAAAACCGACAATCTAAGGAGTGATGTGACAGGAATCCGTAATAGTTGGACGCAGTATAGGTAAGACGAATGATCTAAGCGCATTTGAACGTGAGCAAATTGTCGGGGCCCAATGAATGGTTCACTCCATCTTGGAAGTCATGCAGGGACGGGAGTTTTTACAAGCCACTGTACTGTGTCACGGTGTACCGTGAGTACGTCGATGCCAATAAAACTATCTCTGCAAGGACCAACTGCTGTAGACAACAGCGTGTGGATGACCAGTGTCGTCGTCGGCTAAAGTAGTTTCACAAATTCCTTGCGGCGTGCGGATCTGGGCGCGGCGCAGCGTCCCTCTAGAGCACCGCACCGCAAACCATTTCACAATTAATTCGAACCGAGTGGTTGACTGTCGCGCATCGTCCGCAGAGCAGGCGGACGAAGTTCGGCGTGTTGAACCGTGACCAATGAAAGAGAACGTTTGGTCACAGTTGAACCTGAGCAGCCGCGGCAGTGGCAGCGGAGCAGTGGCCTAACCATTCAGAAAAAATGAATTACATGTAAATTCTGGAAAGGCAAAAGCACGTATTACGCACAGACAGAGTATTAGAATTAGGGGTAGTTTGAACCTGCCTGTTGGCCGACTCAATTTCAGTCAAGAATAGAATGAACACAGCAAGCAGGTAATCAATCGCAGACTACCAAAGAAGTTTTGTTGCGACTTGTGCATGACGTCATAACCACCGACCAATTGGATTGCAGCAGCAGATGCAGACGCTTGCTGTGCCCTTTTTTCGTAAAACGTGAAGCGTTTGCGGTTATCACCAACTAACTGCCGTTTTTGTAAGCGGATCCGCGAAGTTCGCGGCGCCGGTGCCATTACTATCTTTTTATTTCTGAAACCCGCTTAACTTGTATCATAATGGCAGATAGAGGGCTACAGTGCAACAGATCACTCGACAATATAACGCTGGTACCCAGAAACATGTCAGCAGCCATCCTTGCTATGGGGTAGAGAAGCCATCGTCCCACTCGGATATCGCAGAGCACAAGTTGCATGGACACGGAAACATCATTACTGGACCCTATACATGTGGAAAAAGGTTGCCTGGACTAATGAGTCAGATTCATATCAGAACATGCATATGTCAGAGTAAGAGTACGGCGCAAACCATATAAAGCGATGGACCTCTTTCCAGCAGGGTACTCTTCAAACTGGAGGAGGCAGCATTCTCGTTTACGTGAACTGAATTGGTACCCGTCGTACATGTGACATCTTCCCTCACAGGTGAACGTTATCGGGATATCCGTGATGATTATGTGCAACGTTTACATGTCTTCAACTTGCGGATGAAGACCACTTCCTGCAACAAGACAATGTACCGTGCCATCGCTTCCGAATTGTATCCGGATGGTTGGATTAACACTCCACAGACGTAATTTCGCTTCTCTGGCCAGCTAGGTCATCGAAAGTCAGTCCCATCGAGCACATCTTGGATGCCATCGAGGGAGATGTTCGAGCCTCAGACCCCTCTTCATCAAATGTTCGTGAATTGTGAGAGTTTGTTCAGGGGTCGTGGGTTCATATGGTTTCCCAACGCTTCCGATGTCTTGTCTAGTCCATGCTGAGACAAACTGCGCGCCGCCGTAATCAGGACAAAAGATGGTGCTAGATTTCTCACACTATAAGGTGAAATTGAAGGGTTTACTTTGTCGCACTCAATAGGTATGGTCATCATAGATACTTTGTCCTCATGCGCGATCTGTGCGCTGTTTTTTTTTTCACTTAAGCCTACTCGCAACCTCTCGTTGCAGCCTAATGTTGAAGTGCCAAGATTTAAGAAAATTATAGTACAGTATTTAAAAAAAATTCCATTCCTATACCTACCTATTGAGCACGATATTGAAATGAAAAATTGGATTTTGATATTCAAACTATTTATTTTATGAATCAGGATGTGAAGGCAGAATGTACGAGGGCTGATCAAGAATTTTTGCCTCCTGGTCCGTGTAACTTTATTTGTTAACCGCCTTTCAAAATTCTTTTGTATCTGAAACTTACATTTGCACTATACACTTTTTGACATAGTCCCC
The DNA here is from genome assembly GCA_023313115.1 of Rhysida immarginata. NCBI lineage: Eukaryota > Metazoa > Arthropoda > Chilopoda > Scolopendromorpha > Scolopendridae > Rhysida > Rhysida immarginata. The sequence continues at coordinate 24,107 of JAHWFO010101537.1, read as the reverse complement.
ATCCCTTTCCAACCATTGCGCAAACGAGTGACTAGTCGGGTGAACCCGTCGAAGAGGAATTCCAGGGTTGTTGTCGACACCAGGATTGAATGGCAGCTTTGGGCTCTCTTCTGCAGCAGATAACGCCCGCCCGCCCGCACCACGAAAACTGCAGTTAAAAATTAAAGAACTTTGCACCTTGTGAGTTTCACAGCTTCCCAAAGAAGGAGCATCTTAAGGGACATGAGTTGCGTTCGGACGACGAGGTGAAAGATGCCATTCAATCCTCGAGTCGACAACAACCCCAGAAATCCTCTCCGACGGGTTCACCCGACTAGTCACGCTTTGGCGCAGTTCGTGGAAAGGGACGGAGACTATGTCGAAAAGTGAATAGTGCATTACATAGAGGACAAATATAAATTTCTCATATAAAAAGAATTTTTAAAGGCGAAAATAAAATATAAAGGTCGTACAAATGAAAACGAAAATTTGTGTGGGGGAGAAAAAGACGATGCGTAGGATCGTAAGTTTTTGTTTTCAACAACTGCGAAACCCCACGTGCGAATTGAACAATAGGTAGCAAGTGATGCATCATGTGAGAGAGAACGACGGCTCGCGCTTCGAAGCTGTGCGAGTGATCGCTTCGTCCAAACAACAAAATGGAATCAGCGAAACAGGAACAGAGAGCAGTAATTTGCTTTCTGATCGCAGAGGTTTTCTGAAGGTGATGTTGACCGTGTTTTTTTATTGCAAAGGCCCAATTTTACTGGACTTTCTTGGAAAATGCACCATAGTTAACGCAGTACGATATGGGGAAACATTGAAGGTACTGCACGCGGCAATCACATGCAAGCGTCCTGGACTTCTTACAGAAGGAGTGCTTCTTCTCCACGACAACGCGCGTCCTCACACCTCGAGAGCAATGGTAGACCTCATCGAATAGTTCAACTGGGAGGCAATGCAGCATCCAACTAACAACCCGTGTGACTTTCACGTGCTTAGGGATCTCATGAAATATCTGAAAGGGCACAAGTTTCAGTCGGACGATGAAGTGTAGGTGGGCTTTTGGAATGGTTCCACACACAACCGAAAGACTTCTTCCATAAAGGCATTACACGCCTTGTTACACAGTGGGATAAATGCCTTAACGCATTTGGAGAGTATTTTTAAATTCCTTATATACACTTTGGATAAAATAAAAAATTTTCGTTTTCATTTGTATGACTCGTATAAATATCAATTTTGAAGTTTTTGATATTTATATATTTTTTAAAAATTTTGTATTACGAAAAATTCTAATAAAAGGCAATTCATTGGAAGTGTCATATACTACTTTATGTTTGTGCAAAATTGTAACACTCTTTCTTTAGTAACAAAAAAGTTATCGATTTTTGGTCTCAAACAGACCTTAATTTTCCACAGTGGGATGGGGGGGAGAGACGCAGAGATAGGGAGGGACAATTTAGCGTAAATATAAATATAATATTTAGATAATAATTCGATAGATATATTAAAAGATACCTTTAGATGTGCTTTAAATATTATTCCGAGAAATTTTTAAAGTTATTATCATGGATATTTATTTAATATATTAAGAGGTGTGACAGAGGTGGGGAACAAATCAGGCAGAGTGAGCGAAATAACGAACTTTAATGGATTTTCTTGAATGATGCAATAAAAAGTTAAATAATGGGTAATCTCTTGAACACATTCACAATAGGGTGGTCGGCCCCAACAACTAAAATTTTTGATAAATAATTAACTATACAACCTACAGTTCTCAAGTATTAGGGGACCGCCACTAGTATCAGTGCAAAGTGCGTTACACAAATTAGTATTAAATAATTCAGGAAATTAGATTAACATGATTTGGTTTGTCCGTTAGAATGAAGTTGCAGCACGGGGAGGGCACAATACAATATCACTGGCGAATGAGGGAACGTTAATATTCCTCCACAAGCATGTGAGCGAAACTGGATCGGAAGCTATCAAATAAATATGGGAAAACAAGGCAGTTAATTTGCCAACACATAATTATCCTAAGAGTCTAGTTGGAAGCATTAATATCTTGACTAATAAAATAAATCTTACTGGTTAAATTATCTAGGGAAAGCAAAGCTTGAAGAGCCCCATGGCCACGTGACTTGGAAAACCCCCCATTACCTGCTGACTCCGTAGATATGGCTTGAGTTCCAATTTCCAGGTTTGGAATATTATCCCTCTCAGAATGGCTGCGTTGCTCTGTAGAAGTGGCGTAGATTACTCGGGAACGACGAGAAGACGGGGCAATAGGCTACACTGCAGAATGAAGCCATTTGACGGGTTGGCTTTCATCTCGATGGCGCTTGGCCTTCTCCATACGAACTCTTTCAGCGTTCGCCTTCACGTGCCGTTCAGCATCCGTTTTCTTGCGGGCCTGGAATTCTCGGAAACGTTGACATACGCATCTGCCTCCTATGGCAGTATAATTCCGTTCCCTAGCTTCTCGTTTCCTTCCGTCAACCCAGCCACGATTCTCTCTCTTCCGTCTTCTTAAATCTCAGCGCTTAGCCGCGCTATCATCTCTTAACATTCCATCGGCAATCTTTCTAACCCTCTTTACTCCAATCTTGTCGTAATCCACTCTATATCTTTTTTTTATCTTTCCAACGGCAACGCTCCGCGTTTTTTCTGCCGTCTACTTTTCCATTTTTTCAGTGGTCCTCCATGTTTAATTTTAACCAATGAAGCCTTGGACGTGCTACCCTTAGTGGCGGGGGAGGACAACTGTGATGAAGCTGCCCGACCTTTGCTTCTGTTTCTCCTTAGCGTATCGCGCTTTTTCTGACTTCTTCCCATCGCCTCTATTTTATTTGACAGTTATCACTGCGGTGAAATGAATCGGGAATGTCAGAAATGTCCTGCAAAGCATTTTGGATATTTATTGTGTTATCTAGTTTTCATTCTTCAAAGTTTATTCATAAGCAAGATTGAGGCTAGAACAACAACATATTTTTTTTCTCGGAAATGTGATCGAATTTCGATTCTGGGGGATCCTAATACTGTTTAAATCCTACAGGTGCATAACTTTAGTTTTTCCGGGCAAAGTCCGCATTTTTTGTACACACTTCGTATTTTTCCAAATTTTGACAATAACTTCATTGGATTTATATCGGGGCTCAATGCAGGCCACTCAAGATCTTTGACCTTTTTTTTCTCTAAACCAGTTGATTGTGGAGGACAATTTGTGAACTGGAGCATTATCTTACTGATATATCCATCTTGCTGATATATATCTATCCTAACCATAGTACTGAGGTTTGATCCTGTATATATTGATATCTTGTAATTCCCCCCCCCCCCTCCTTGTGCACGCTTTAATAATCGCTCAGGTTCAAAGTTCAACTTTTTTTCTTCATTGAACACCACGATGTCCCACAGTTTAGCATCGACAAGATCTGCATCCTTATGTCGCTTTGTCCTTATGTCGACAAGATCTGCATCTGCATCCTTATGTCGCTTTGTCAGGAGTGGTCTTTATTTTCTTTTGATGTAATTCATTTTAGGACATAGCACACGCTGAACATGAACAGTTCTAGTTGATACTTGCAATACAGTGGCTAAAAGTAATAGTATGGCAATTGAATACTAAATGCAGCCTGAGAAATGTAATGATGACTGATGACACCGCCAGATGGCATAACTATTTAATGCGCCGACAATTACTCTATAATCATGGTTATTAGAAGTTAGTGGATGATCAACTCCTCCTCAAAAGGCTATTAGCGCCAGGTGGCATTGAATGAGACCAGTAGTCCACTTTTGCTATACTGTACGAGTATATAGTAGCTGAATGAGCTGCTAATTCAGTGACTTAAAGCAATTTTTTTAATTTTTTAAAATTTCATTTCAGTTTACATAATCAAAAAATTAAATGTAGGGAATATAAAATACAAAAGACAATCTTGGAATTCAGAATAATTTCTAAAACATCTTTTTTTGTCATTACAAATTAGATTAAACATCTTATATTTAATTAATAATAAATATATTTTATAAAATTATAAAAAATTGTAATTGTTGAATAATAATTTTTAACTTAATCAATACAATAAAAGAATTAAATAAAAAATGAATAAAATACATACTGAATGACAAACAATTAACACCAATAGAATCATTACCAAATTAGTAACATTTCTAGATATTGTAATATATATCATAAATTTTTTAATTACATCATAAAAAATTCACTATCAATATAAAGAATAATGCAAACAACCAAACCTGATATCATGACCAAATTTTTACTATAGATAAAATATAGTACCCCTGAGTGGATGCCCCCTTACCGTGGGTCAGGGGTTTGGGTGCTTCAGGGATTCTGTGAGCTATGCTGGTTGTAGCACGGCTACCTTAGGGTCATGGTTGAGAAGTGAGACGAAGAGTATCCAAACAAACATATCTCATGATGTTGACAAATAAGAGAATTAAAGTCACCCGCGTTCGGGAGTTAGGCAGAGGCTCTCGTTCGAAAAATAGTCGACAGTCTCCCGGCTGTTATCTCGGAGCAATGCCTCCGAGAAGCCCCACCAGTGCATTCGCTATGCGCTTGGGGAAACGGTCGGGGGCAGCGCATGCCTTTACCCAGGAGGAGAAACTGGTAAAGCGACAACGGGATCGGGTGCTGTCAATCGGCACTTGGAACGTATTCTCCATGACAGGAAAGGAATCAGAGTTAGTGGAGGAAGCCAAACGGTATCGACTGGATATCATAGGTATTACCTCTACGAAACGTCCGGGTTCTGGAACTGTGGACTTAGAAGGAGGGTGGAAGCTTTTCTACTCTGGTGTCAACCCTAACATGATTGCCCAGGCGGGAGTGGGGATACTCACAAGTCCCCGGCTGGCAGATTATGTTGCAGATTGGACCCCCTTAGGTGGAAGACTGTGTCTCCTGAGGCTTCAGATGGGGAAACGGTCTCTCTCTCTATTCGTTGCATATGCTCCGAATGCAGTCACAGAGTACCCACTTTTTCTAGATGAAGTTGATGCTGCTCTTAGCAGGAGAGGGAGTGCAGATTCTGTCATCCTGATGGGCGACTTCAATGCACACGTAGGGGCTGATGACCAAACGTGGATGGGCGTGATTGGGAGGAATGGTGACCCCGATTTAAATGCGAATGGGAGGTGCTTGTTGGATCTCTGTTGCAACAATGGACTTTCCATCACAAACACCTTCTTCCAGCACAGGGATGTCCATAAGTATACCTGGTACAGGGATGCAATGGACCAGAAGTCACTGATTGATTTTGTAAATGTTTCAGCTGACTTATTCCGATCAGTGTTGGATACTCGTGTGAGAAGAGGGGCAGAACTATCAACTGATCACCACCTTGTTGTCTGCACTTTGCGGTTCTCTGAATCCATGCCAACCAAGCGAAATACTAGGCTCAGACAAACTTGGCGCATCAAATGGGAGGCACTGGAGGATAGAGCTGTGAGGAAGACCTTTGCAGATAGCATATCTTCAAGTTTCAAAGAACTACCCAGTGATCGTGGTACTGTTGAAGAGGACTGGCAGTTGTTTAAAACTGCTGTGATTACTTCGGCTGCTTTGTGCTGTGGTCGTAAGCGGCTGAGTGTGGCGCAGGGCGGTGAGAAAAGGACTCCATGGTGGAACGGTGCAGTCCAAGAAGCTGTCAAGGCAAAGAAGGAAGCTTATTTGCTATGGCTTGCAAATAAGTCAACTTAGAGTCGAGTGCGGTACACTGAGGCGCGAAAAGCAGCAGCAAAGACAGTATCAACAGCTAAAGCCAAGGCCTGGGAGAAGTTCGGGGAGAAATTGGAGGCAGACTATGGTTCGGCAAACAAGGTGTTCTGGCAGACCGTGCGCCGCCTCCGTGAAAAGAAGTCTCTTTCATCACAAACTATTAAGAGTTCAGATGGGAGGCTTCTGAAAACGGAGGAGAGCGTATTGCATAGGTGGAAGGAATACTTTGCATCTCTTCTTAATCCGGTGACAACAACAACTGAGGCATACGAGGTGCACCTTGGAGCGGAGAATAGTCACGGTAGTATCACTGAAACAGAAGTCAGATGGGCAATTAAGTCCCTGAAGACTGGCAAAGCTGCAGGTGATGATGAAATCCGGTCCGAGATGTTAAAGGCCTTAAATCAGGATGGTATCCTCTGGCTGACTCGAGTGTGTCAGGTTGCTTGGATATCTGGACAGGCCCCTAAGCAATGGCAGACAGAAATTGTGATCCCTATCTTCAAAAAGGGAGATCAGAGAGATTGCAACAACTATCGAGGCATCTCTTTGCTCAGCATTCCTGGGAAAGTGTACGCTAAGTGTCTGGAGAAGAGAAGTCGGGAAATAGTCGACTCCAAACTGTCGGGGGAGCAGTGTGGTTTCCGACCTGGCCGAAGCACGACGGATCACATCTTGGCTCTAAGGCAAATCTTTGAGAAATCCTGGGAGTATGCAAAAGAGGTCTACGCTTGCTTTGTGGACCTCGAAAAAGCATATGATAGGGTTCCTCGGGAGAAGCTCTGGCAAGTGTTGCAAGAGTATGGAGTAGATGGGCAATTACTGGTTGCTATCATGTTTCTGTACGAAAGTTCTGAGATATGTGTCCGGATAAATGGCATTAAGTCAAGACTGTTCACCGTGGGTGTTGGACTCCGCCAAGGGTGCGTACTGTCACCCATCTTGTTCATTATCTTTATGGACTGGATAGACAGGGGCAGCCAAGGCGATGAGCGTGTTTGTGTGGGCGACTGCCTGGTGGAGAGGTTGCTCTTTGCGGACGACCTTGTCCTGCTTGGGTCTTCTCGCACGAACCTTCAGCATGCACTAGACCGGTTTGCAGCCAAATGTGAAGAAACTGGGATGAACATCAGTGTGGCTAAAACCGAAGTTCTGGTTCTTTCAAGACAGCCTGCTCAGTGCGCTCTCCATGTTAGGGGAGCCTCATTGAGCCTCTTCAAATCTATCTTTGTCCCCATTCTCACCTATGGTCATGAGGCTTGGGTAATGACCGAAAGAGTGTGGATCGCGGGTACAAGCGGCCGAAATGAGATTCCTGAGAGGTGTGGCAGGTGTTACCCTACTAGATAGAGTGTACAGCAGCACAATAAGGGAATCTTTAGGTGTTGAGCCGCTACTTCTCCGCATTGAGAGATCTCAGTTGCGCTGGTATGGCCACGTAATACGGATGCCGCAAACTAGTCTTCCTAGGCAGTTGTTATTTTCCAAGCCGGTGGGTAAGAGACCAAGGGGTCGGCCTAGAACCAGGTGGCTAGACTACATGGAGAATCTGGGTTCGAGTCGCTTGGATATTACCAGGGAGGACATGCGCCTGATGGTGGAAGATCGCGATCGCTGGAGATCCTCCATAGGGCTGCTGCCCCGGCGACCCTAACGGATAAGCGGGTTTGAAAAGTAAGTAAGTATAAAATATTGTAAAATATTACATGACAAAATATTCCAATTATACTAACATTAGACAACATAAAAAAAAATTTAAAAAATATTGGCATTTACTAAACTATTAAATATCATAAAAAACTATCATTTATGTTTTATTAACAAAACTAGTAGTTGGCCTCGCTTCGCTCGGCTGTGTGACGCTTGCCGTGCGTTTGTCTTTTTTAATAAAATCAGAAAAAAATAAAATAAAAAAATAATATATTTTAAAACAAATACTGTATTACAAAACATCAGGATAAATCACATTTTTAGTGAAATTTCTATCACTCTTTTTGATCAATTTCCCTTGTTCTTGAGGAATATCACGAATACAAATTTTTATATTGCTTTTAAATTTTGAACGTGATAAACCGATATATAGCTGAACATGCGAAAACACTGGTTCATTTAAAAGTAAGCCTACATGAGAAAATGATTGTCCTTGACTCTTATTTATAGTCATAGCAAAAGAAGAATAATAGGAAATTAACCTCTATTAAGTACGAAAGGTAAATTGAAATCACTTGAACTCAAATCGATTTTTGGAATTATAACAATTTCATCTCTATTTGCCTCATTTACAATTTTTGCTTGAATTAAATGTCTGACATGATGTGACTATTAAGTGAGTTCCATTGCATAACCCTTTTTTTTGGATTCAAATTTCTTATCAGCATGACAATCATTCCTACTTTTATGGGAAGGATATATGGTGGAGTTAATGAATTCAGCATTTCTATCGTGACTTGATTAGATATTTGATCATTTGGATCTGATATCACCGAATCATTACTTTTGAATGTAAATTTTCTTCCTTCCATTCGATCTATAATTTCGTTGTTCAATCTGTGAGCATCTATATTTGTTGAGCATAAGATTACTCGATTTGAAAAATCTTCAGATGAGAGTCATTGAACATCATCTCCAAAAATTTTAGAAATTATATCAGTCTCAGGTGAGACAATCATTTCATTTGGAATTTCAATTAAATCACGATCAAAATTTTCAATTCATGAAAAAGTTCCAGAACCAATTTTAAGGAGCCACTCATTGAAACCGTCTTGATCTGCACTTGTCATGTGAGATAACAACAAAAGTTTTGTAAAAGGTTGCCATAAATTTGATGATTTGATGCATGATTTGATGCATGCTTCGATAACTTCTGTTGCAGTTGGTACTACCGGTAAGCATTGTCGAAAATCTCCTCCATGACTATCACCTTATTTCAAAATGGTTTGTCTCATTTAATCGGATCTTTTTGAACTCCATCTCTCAAGAAATTATCGATGCATCTCAGTCCATATTTTGTTAACATTATCACTTCATCGATGATTATAAGTTTTGCTTCTAAAACATCTTTACCTTGAAGAGACGATGGCTTAAGTTTGGTTTTGAGTTTTCAAGCAATGGAACTGGCATCTTGAAACCGCAATGAACTTGTCTATCTCCTGTTCATGAGTGTTGAAGCAATTCCAGTCGTAGCACATTCTAATCTGACTTTATCTCCATTTCCTCGGAGGAAATTCATTAAAACTCTATAAAGACAGGTTTTCCCAGATCCACCAGATCCATCAAGATAGAATAATCGAGTTGTGGCATTTTCATCGTAAACTGATTGAGTGATCCTTTCGAAAGCAGCTCTTTGTTGAGTATTTAAAGTTGGAATGAGTCGTTCTACTTCTCTTCTCTCTTCAATTGGATTAAAAATTACTAACTCAATTGGCTGCCCAGTTGGCTCTGGCAGATCGAAAGAAGTGCAATTCAGACTATGTTGCTAGAGACGTGAAGTAATGTCGTGAAGAGAATAATTGACTGCAACATCTTCATTTTGATCTCTCAAATAATCGATTGACATTGGTTGTTTGTATTTGTCCAATAAATCTGTCACGTTCCAATTAAGCACGCAGTGGAAAATAGCTAACGTACGCAGAGTAAATCAAACAGACCTACAATTTAGTCAGAGAACCATCCACACTTGAATATTTTAATAAAAATCCAACAAAATAATAAGTAATATCAAAAGATGCACAAATATAAAATCAAAGAGTTTTCGGACAGGCTTGTCTGAATTAACGAAATAAAAATCTTAACATAAAAGATTTCACATTACATCAATTAATTTCAAAGTGGATTTACTTTTAAAACAACACAAGCAAAAATAAATCGTAACTCATAACATAGTTGCCTCACTTTGAGTAAATATGTTTAGGTGATAAAATGGCAACACAACAACTTAATTACATAAATTATGCTAATTAGCACAAGAAAACATCAAGCCAAATTTTTGCACTTGAATCGAAAAGGATCACTTCTTAAGGTCCATAAATCGTATTTAACTAAAAGATATCATGTTTCGGATTTAACATATAACTTTGATAATTTTTACATTGACACAGAACATGAATACGTTTTATAAAACAACTGCAAATAGCAGAAATACACTCAAAGTTCGTAATTAGAGTTAAGAGTTCAGCAGTTCATAGACTATAAAACTATCGCAAATACTGGAATGCTTTATAACTAAACTATTGCACTTAGACAATCTTACAGACTGATATAATCAAAATAAGCCATGCGGCACTTGTTTCCGAGCACGAACTAGGATAATTTTGATGAAATAACATTTCGTGGCACTAATCCCTGTACGGGAGTCGTAACGACTTTCATTCTTCTTTAATTTAAATACTTAAAACGCACAACACAAATTACTACAAATACATGCGGCTTCACTCTTACATTTAATTTCGTTTTAATTAGCAGGGTAAGTCTTAACCGTTTCTGTAACGCCCCTTGAATAACAGCTAAATAAATACTGCCTTGGAAATTACAACATGGCGGCCAACATTGATAAATAAAAGTTTCCGTTCGTCCGGAACAATTTAAAGAGTGTGGCCTAGCACTACCGCTGTGAAATAATAAACTATACAGTACTCACGACATTCTTGTATACTTCATTAATTGCTAATGCCCAGGTAGCCGACCCCATCTTCTACGAAGGCGTTTAGTCCTTGCGGGAAGGTTCCTGTCCAACGCTCATGTCGTAACATCAGCATTCGTGAATCCCTGGATATGGCACACTGTTCCGTCCAGAATTTCAGCTCAAGTCTCGTCAAACAATTTAGAGGCAGTCCCACTGCAGGCTGATGCGGAATCTCCTGTCGCTCATTTAACGTCCTCTCTGGTAGGCTATGTCGACATGGTCGGGCGTACTCCTTTATTGGCTTCCTTTCGCCTTGAACGAATGCATTTACATTCTTTGCTGCCTTGGCCTTCTCGGCTTTTAACGTTTTCGAAGTCTCATTACTTCGGCTATCACAATATGCAGCTCCTCTTCGTAAACCCACTCCATTCCAATCTTTACACGGGTCTCCTCTCGTTCGCCAACTCCTCGTCTTTTTTTTCCCCTGCTCACGTGTCCCGTCACCTTCCGCTCTCCTCGTTTCGAACGGCGCTCTTTCCTTTTTCTTCTTTGAATATCCCGCCTTCTCCTTCTCCTCTTTCTCCGGTGGCGCCCTCTGTTGACAAGAAGGCTTATTTTTGTTACAGCGAGGTTTGTTTCGCTGTAACAAAATCTTTTGCATTTGGTGGTGAACAAAATACGCAGATAAAAGAAAAGAACTGTCGAAGTTGAAATGGTGAGTTCAAGACAATAACTTCTCGTATACAGGCTTTCTTTCTAGGAGGTGTTAGTATTGCTCCTAGAAACTACCAGGCCTGAACATGACGTCAATGATATATTGTTGAAGCACTGAGATTGTGACGTTGAACTAACTCTGTAAAACAACATCACCTAAAGAGAAGGCCTGCCCGCAGAAATTTCATATATTGTTACATCATCATACCTAGTCATAATTTCGGGCTTATCATTGGTAGAATTGCGATTAAAGATGACTACTTATGACGTTTTAACAATGTATGAAGTTTCCGCGCTCAGGCCTTGTCTTTAGGTGGTGTTGTAAAAGCACCACCGGTTCGACGTAACAATGTTTTATCTTTTCCATGTTCAGGCCTGATAGTTTCTAGATGGCCGCTATTTAGTGCCATTGCCTGTCTTATTCGTATATCATTATTATTTCTTTTTTTATTAAAATCTTTGGAGAGATGTAAGAAATTATTCTAAAACAAATAAGAGAATACAACTTGTAGGGCTCGAATACAACTGCTCAAGCTTTTGCTGAAAAGGTGATGATACTTTCGCTAATGAGCTAATAACTGGAGAAAATTTATTTTTCGTATGGTTTTTATAATTTAGTAACTTCGTTTAGAGAATAGATAGTGTTTATCTAAACGTATTAGAAGATTATAAAGATCTCAACTCATGGCGTGAGAGGGCAATCCTTGCTTCTAAAAGTGACACTGTCAATATAAACAACCATATTCAGGACATCATTCCACGCATGAGTACAACTCTATTGAAAGGGATACATGTTGATTAGGGATGTTGATGAGGCTGTAAACAGAGTTCTTCGACTCTTTGAACCCATCTATGAAGTATTTTTTAATATAGACAGAAATAATTCAATACTCATGAGCCTTTCTCTGATATTCTAAAATGTTGAGAATGTAATGTCGAATTTTCCTGGGCAAACCCAAATAAACCGGAAATTCCGGCGCGAGCATTTTAAAGAATTCTTTCGGTTTTTCCAAAGTGAATATTAACTTTAATAACTGTAAGGATTTTTCATGTGCACTTATTTATATTAAAAGTTCAGATATTGCAAAATTTCATCAAACAGCCCGCCCGAGCAAAGCCGGGCGTATCAGCTAGTTTTTTTTAAAAGCATTTTCCATTTATTATTGATGTCAATTGAAGGTTTGGCTAAGTTCTTATCGTTTGTAAGGATGATGGTTCCTTTTATTAATCTCTTTTTGTAATTATTCTCTTTACTAATGATTTTAACTTTGATTTATGATTTAGATTGATGCAGTGATTAACTAAATGATTGTTTTTATCTTTGTACGAAATGCCCTTTCATGTTCTTTTATTCGTATGTGTAAATGTGTTCACAATTGGTGCAAGGTATTTGGTAAATTATGTTGCTGGTGCTCCATTTTTTTTTATTAGATTGGCATATGTCTTTAAAATTTGTGTTTGTGTCATTTGTTTTATATTGGTGGTTGTTATTAGTGCTTTTCTTTGTGGTATGATTTTTATGTTTGGTATCTGTACTACGTATTCTATGTTAGTTATCATATTTCTTAGGTTAATTGGGGTATTATGCAAATTTTGGTCGTAAATCTAAGATGTCCATCCATTTCCCTGGGATGGTTTCATTTGTTACCATTTATACATCGACGAATAGAGCTACATTACATTTTTTATTTTGTCGAGATATCTTAAAAACCTGCTTTTAAATTGAAAAAAATGTGAAGAATTTGTCATAAAATCGATTATTCTGACCAAACCTGATATCAATTATTTTTGAAATTAAATGCAGTTTACTTGTCTATTATTAACCTATACACCATTTTTGTTTCATGAAGTAATTTTATTAACTCTTATGGTTTGATCAGAAGTGAGGGAAAGTCAATGATAACAGGGACAGAATAATGTTTTTATTAGGTAAGATTGAATTGAATTGAATTGAAATTGAAATTAAAATTGAAATGGAATTTTTCAAAAAAGGCTATAAATCTGCAATGAAAAATCTGATTGACACCATTTATACCTCGATTAATAGAGCTAATTAGAAGCTACATTTCAATTTTTATTTTGTCGAGATATCTTAAAAAACTTCTTTTTAAATTGAAAAAAGTGAAAAATTTGGCATAAAATCAATTATCTAGACCAAACCGCAAGTCAATTTTTTTTAACTTTAATGCATTTTAATTATCTATCATCGACCTATAGAACGTATTTGTTTCATCAAGATAACTCTTACGGTTTATTCAGAAATGAAGAAAAGTCAATGATGACGGACAGAATAACGTTTTTATTAAGTAAGATTTATACCCAAACAGGTGAACTTATGGGTACTTAATTATCACCTATCATCACAAATATTTATATAAACCATATGGAATACTAATAATTAAATACCTCACAACATAAATAAAATATCTAAGGGGGGGGGGGGGGAGGTTCTCTTATTATGGTGTTCCAAAATGTAACCTTCTCACTCACCCCGACACGATCACGGGTTCTTGGGACCTGTTAAGGATTTAGTCGCGACACATCTTGAAATAATCACCATTACACCTAGACTTTATGTTGCCATTATTTATTCGTTATCTTCTAATTTACTACTACAAATTATTCAAATAAATCAGTAAATTGTATTTACTAGGGGCCCCTGCTAAACTAATCTGTAACCTTTTCTTAATCATAACATACATCGTCCCCTTGGCAGTGTACTCTCACTCCTAACCTGCCTGTGGCTTTACAAGGTTCGCTTATAAATATGAGATTGTCATCACAAGTGTACGCCTACCACTGGTGCCCCAGAATCTGTTAACGGAATGAGATTGTGTTCCCCTATGACGTATTACATTTACGTCGACGTCCAGGACAACGTCGAGTGCACCTTTTTTTTTTAACAATTAGAAGGGAGGCCACATTAAACCTTCCTGTCAGCATAGCCCAACAATCAACATTCCTAAAATTACTACTCATGTGGAGCCCCAGTACTAAAAATGACAAAACACTACCCAATTTAAATTTCCCAAACTTAACTATTAACAGCAGAACCCTTGTGCCACCTCACACTCGTAACACATTTTCCTAGCTAATTAAGTATAGTTAATATTTTAAATAAAATGTGATTCCATAAGGAACACTTCTCTTTAGTTCAATTAAAACTTAGCACATTTTTCTTCGACAATATTCCCAGGGTACCGTCAAAATAAATAATGCAACACTCGTCAATCTTCTCTTCTAACACGCCCCACGACGACGATAGTTGGCTATTCTCGCTACACTGCAATACACGTGGGGAAAGATCGATCTTTGTTCCCGTGGAACACTGGACCAAACATCGACAGCGTATCTTAGACGAACAAAGTTGCACTTGACAACAACAAAGACTGGCTCCATTTGCTATTAATCTGTAGATTTAGTTATGGGTATAATATCACTGTCCTTAATTTTTGTTTTTAATGAGTGAAGTGACACTAAAACCATAAATTAGCATTGAGATCGCTGAAAATAGGCCTATCTGCCATGTTGTTCGCTACTCTCTTGAACGAGAGCTTCTCACTCAGAAAACGGAAGTTATCTCTCATCTCCCTTATTTACATTTTTCATTCCACACAAAGAAAAACTTTAAAACGCAACAATCTCCTAATGAGTTAGCATCACAGAGATTCTGGGAATTTCCTCTCTCAACAATGCTAACCCAAAAGGGAAACTTATTTATTGTTGACGATAAATTTTAAAAGTTCGTTAAAAGGAATTGAATCTTATTATTACAAACACAGAATAAAATAGTATTCATTGTAAATACTAAAAAAAACAACTTTGGATTACTTAAAAAAAATAATGAAAATAATAAAATAATGAAAATAATGGCAACAACAAAATAACAAAAATACAACCACTGACATCTCATGTCACAATAGGTTATGTTATATTTATTATTTATATCATAATAAAAACTGAAATTACCAGTAACAAATATACAATAAAATTAATAGACGACTCATTCATAGAAACATTAAGAACAAAACTACTCAAGAAACATATACAAAATAACCAAATTAAAAGGTATTCAAACATCATGCAATACAAAAACTTTTCATAAAACGGAAGAAAAATATTAGAACAAATACCCAACATTAAATAATACCAAAATTAAAAAAATAACCGTGCTTAAAAATTAAAAAATAAGCAAAAGAAATGAGCACTGGCGAATGTCTCCATTGAAGCTAATGTTAATATATGGTGGTCAATAGACTACTGATACATCGAAGCCACCTAGTGGGAGCAGTTTTCCCCAATTACGTTTTTAGCGTCCAGAACAAAGGAGTTGACCAACCAATAACTTCTAATAACCATGCTATTATGCATGGTATTCAATATAAGTTTAACAGCATTAACACTCTAAAAATACTTGTTTAATAAAATTAAATAAGATTGTAAACTTGAAAAAATATGCAGATAAACCAATTAAATGAATTTCAAAGCAGTATTCATTTTTTTTATTATTTAATCGAATAGCCATTTTTCTCATTTCTCGGTTGGTTATCATTTGTTTTACGGTTTCGTTATGTATCTGTAAATTAAAATTTAAAGTATAGTAATATAACCGAGGACGATTATTACTAATAATTCGAGTGGAATTAAAATGCCGAATTATTTGATTTGATTTTGAAAGTGGAAGATACATTCACACTGTGAAACAGAATTGAAACAGAATTGCATTCAGATATGCTAAATGATATTGCAAAATCTTTGTCTATGAAACGTTTAAATCCTGTTGGTTGCAATCTCATAACGATGCAGAAAGAAATAGCATTATGAAGTTCTACGTTCTTACGCGCTTGCACTTTCTAGTAAAAACACTAAAGAAAGAAAAAAAGTGCAGTACGTAAGAAAAGTATACTTTTAAAGCTCAAACGTACAAAATAAATTATTGTGTATTTGTTTTTATTTATTTTACCATATATAAAATGATTATATGTAAAATGATTATAATAAAAAAACTAACCACACTATAAATGATTAAATAAGTTTTGTAATTAGATCGTCAAGAAGTGTTTAGAACAAACTGAGGAATTAACAATATTACTGTAAAAAACATAATGTATAAAATCACAGAAAACATAATTATAAATATGAAAAATTGTAAAATATAAAAAGAACATTTCAATTTAAAAACCATTACACTTTTCCATATAATTATCTTTTGCGCTTAAATTTTTGTAACAATTAAATAATACATTTTGTAATTCGATTAAATAATAAATAAACCGATTACTGCTTTGAAATTCATTTAATTAGGTTTATCTGCATATTATTTCAAGTTTTCAATACTATTTTATTAAACACATATTTTTAAGTGTTAATGCTGTTAAACTTACATTGAATGCCATGCATTATAGAATGATTGTCGGCGCATTAGATAGGCATGCCATCTGGCGGTGTCATCAGTCATGATGACGCGAAATCACCGGCAATTGACACACTATTTTATCTAGCCACTGTAACTTGCAAGTGTAAATCTTTCAGTCTCTTTAGGTGTTGATTTTGCTTATTTTACGAAGATTCTTCTCTCACAAGCAGAAAGTTTTGATGGTCGCCCTTCTGGAATTTCCTTTTCGTATTCGTCTCGTTTCTGAAAAAAAAGACTATACCCCAGTCTTTGATCTGTTCAATGCTGCAATCATCCGTTGAGTGTGTACACTTTTATAATATGCAAGAATTTTTAGTTTTTCCAAATCGATCAGTTTTGGACGTTTAGGCACCTTGGATAAGGAAGTTTAGGCACCATCTAACTAGATTTTATATGAATCAAGTGTAAATCCAAGCAGCTTTTATTCCCCTTAAGTAATAAAAATGAGCGTGGTCTTAAAGTTATGTCACCTTAATTTTGTATTTTCATGGACTTTTCAGTACTGCATAAACAAATAATAAGGCAAATAATAAGGCAAACAAATTTATTTATATATACAGGGTGAATCTGAAAACCTGTCACAAATTTTTAGAGAAGGTAGTATGGATGATTCTAAACAAAAAAGTTCATATTAACATGGGTTCGAATTTGAACGATAACAGAGATATGAACATAAATAAAAATGCCGCCACTAAGATTAAGACGTTAATAACTCAGGATAATGAAGTTTGGGAGAATGATAGGATACATAAAACTATGTACACTGTTAAAATTTGATCGAATTCCAGCGAGTAGTTTCCGAATTACGTAGTCAACATCGTAACACGTGGTGGTTAGTACTCACATATGAGCACGTGTTACTATTATTTTGACTGCGTAACACGGAAATTACTCGTCTGCATTCGATCAAATTTTAACGGTATCTACAATTGTAGGCACCCTATTATTCCCCCAAACTTCATTAACCTAGGTGTTACAGAATCTGAGTTATTAACTTGTTAATCTTAGTGGTGGCATTTTTATTTCTGTTAATATCTCGGTTATCGTTCAAATTCCAACCCATGTTCATATGAACTTTTTTGCTTAGAATCATCCATACTACCTCCTCTATAAGTTTGTCACAGGGTTTCAGACTCGCCCTGTTCATTACTAGCCTTAACACCCGACGTTTCTCGGGTTATAATAAAAAAAAAGCTGTAAAATAAGCGGGTAATCCTTTTGGGAATGCAGTCCTTCTTCGAAAATTGTCCTCTTAAATGTCCTCCTTTTTTGTTTTTCATCCTTCTTGTCCTCTTGCTGACACTCTGGGGGGGGGGGGCTTTTGATGCAGTTTGGAGGCGGAAAGTGAAATCTGCCACTAGTGTCCTCCTTTTCATTTTCAAATAGTTGGTCACCTTATGTAAACTAAACAGTGAAAGCTAATATAAAACGAAAAGCTTGTCAAGAAAGAGTTTATTCTGTTGAACAAAGCAAAAAACAAGTTAAACACATAACCCATACAAAATATAGAATTATTTAATGCAAATCTTCCAAGTAAACTATATTTTAGTGAAGCCTTTCTAGCTAGAGTAGATGTAAAGATTATGTGAAGTGTCTACACGTGAACAACGAACATAAGCTGACCATTAGAAATGCAAGGACACTTTCAGATCAAGTCCAACACCTTAAGAGAATGTCCCTGAGACTTGTTCATTGACATAGCGAAACTGAGCTTAAGAGGAAATTGTAGTCTCTTGAACTGAAATGGCAAATCTGTGTCTGATGGAATCGGTGGTATTCTTGGAATGAACACAATTTCATTTTTGTATTTCCTATGATGATCATAGCCTCGATAATACGAGGCTTCATGATTCTGTGATCATTAACTTCAGATAGTGCAATTCCCAGTGAACTGTGAACACAATTGTTGTAGCTTAGCACGAGCTCAGGTAATACATCGATGTACCTACGTGTGTTGGAATACGTAAAATACTTAACCCTTTCCCTACCGAATTAATTTCTAACCTTGTTTCATTGCAAAATCGTTCAGGGTCAACAGCATAACTGGAGCTCTTTCATTAAAGATAAGGTTGTGCGGTGACATTCCAGGTGGCTGGACAAAGTTTAGAAACACAGTTGAAAACTCTACAGCTTCATCCTGATTGACAACAGTGTCAATAGATCGGAAAGTGTCACGTAGAAAAATGCAATACTAAATGCGGTGGAAGCACAAAAACTTAAAAAAGTAAGTAATTGATGACAGGTAAATTCAAGAAGAAAAATTGTTCTATTAAAAAAATATATCCACTAACACGTGGATAGGAAGATGAGCTAAGATATTTAGCCAATTAACTTTAGATACAATGAAACAATTG
Source organism: Rhysida immarginata (assembly GCA_023313115.1). Lineage (NCBI taxonomy): Eukaryota > Metazoa > Arthropoda > Chilopoda > Scolopendromorpha > Scolopendridae > Rhysida > Rhysida immarginata. The sequence goes on along the minus strand of JAHWFO010101537.1, from coordinate 5,271 downwards.
ACCTGAATGAGTTAAGTTACACATATAGGAAAAAATTTTGATCCCCGCTACAAACTGCACATGGCATTCCATTCTTGACCTACCTTTCTGAATCACCCTGTATAAGCTTAATCCCTGACCTGAGAATGGCTCTGGCTGTATTCTATTCACCGCTAAAACTATTCAAGAAGGCAGCGATGAGCAAGCGTTTAGAATTGAGCAAGGAAGGACTGAAATAAAAGACAGCAAAAACAAGAGATTTACTGAACTTTTCATTTACGACGCAAAAGAGGCGCTATAAATAATAATACAGTAAATAAATGACATGGAGTGACCAACCTTATACGAGGGCGTATTGAAACATAATGCCTCCATGGCTGTAATTTTTTTATTTGTTAACCGATTTTCAAAATTCTTTTTGTATCTGATACTTAGATTTGTCCTCTATGCAATGCACTATTCATTTTTCGACATAGTTCCCATCCCTTTCCAAGCATTGCGCCAACGCGTGACTAGTTGGGTGAACCCGTCGGAGAGGAATTCCGGAATTGTTGTCAACACCAGGATTGAATGGCAGCTTTAGTCCCTCTTCTGGAGTAGGATAACGTCCGCCTACACACGAGTCGTCACACACCAGAAGCATTGCAACCACCTACAGTTCAAAGATGAATGACTGAAGTTCAAAGATTCGAATAATGGAAATGGAAAAAAATGAAAGACTTTGCACCTTGCCACTTTCACCGCTTCCCAAAGAAGAAAGAGCCAGGCAATGGCAAGCAGGGTCTCGCTCGCTGTTCCATTGCTTTCACAACGTTCTCGGACCCAACTGAGCTCAATCTAATTCCCTTGATTTCCTCCACTGCGACCTTATTCTCTCAATCCGTAGGACCACTTTGCCATGTCATACATTTGAAAATCGCGCTAATTTGACCCTCTCCGTCTCGGATTCGCAAAAATCCTAATGCACGATTCACATTGAGCTGGCAAGGCGGCGAAGCGGCAACCGTTGACGCATGCGCACTACGACCAAGGCCAACTAGAAATAGGTCAAGTCAAGTGCTGTGGCTGGCAAATAAGCCAGGCGGCAAAGTTGAAATTGCAGGCTCATCCAATCACGTTTGACTACTGGAGCACGTGATCAAAAGAATGATGGCGGATCACAATTTTATAGTGAAATAGAATAAAGAGAATGCACTTTATTTTGTAAATGTGAAATTATAAATTGCTATTGTCCTTCAGCTTTTTACATCGTTAAATTTTAATTACATAGTTCAGTTGAAAATTAGCAAGTTTTAGAAGAGACACGTGATCGCGAATTTGGTTTTCGATCGCTTTGATCGATGTTGGCGACAATCAAATTTAAAAATAATGTTGAAGACTTTTTATAAATACGAGAAAATATGCACACTGAACAAATATAAATAAAACTGAGTTTATTTGTATATTCTGTTTTGTTATGTTTTAATTATGCTTTCTCAGCGACATATAACACAGTTTAACTTCTTTATAATGGACTCTGAAATAAAAAAAAAATATATTATAAACGAAACAATTCGGAATTTTCAACTGGCCTTTCAACAGTGATATAACAAATTCTGAATTGTCTCAGATATAGCAAATTGGGATAGTAGATAACATCCTCATATGGGTGCATATTAATGAGGTGGGCGTGGTCTAATCCAGCCAATCAGCATGCAGCATTCACATCACGTGACCCCCCACCACCCCCTACCCCTTCCTGCACAGGCGTTCAACCAATCTGCGTGCAGAAGGCGACTCACGTGACCCACCACCTCACCTCCACTGTTTTGGGCGTGGGTTTTTTAATTGGGCGTTGGTCTTTTAATTTGGGTGTTGGCCTTTTAATTTGGGCGTGGGTTTTTTAATTTGGGCGTTTGTCTTTTATTTGGGTGTTGGCCTTTTAATTTGGGCGTTGGGCTTTTATTTGGGTGTGGCCTGGAATAAAATTAATTTTATAATCCTCTGATATACCCCTTGTGCTGGTGCTGGTGTTTAGCACCAGCACCAGGGTGGAAGATTAGAGGGGTCCTGATGCTCTCAGACACGTGAATGGTTAAGGGGTGTGAGAGCTTATACGCTACATAAACCAGTGCGTCATCATTACCCCCGTAATCGCATGCGTGTATATGCGCCATTTGAACAATTTCAAGTGGACTTGGTTGATCTAACTAGTCTGTCAAAACAGAACGATGGTTATAAATTTCTACTTAGCTGCATCGATGTTTTCTCGCGCTATGCGTGGTTCATTCCTCTAAAAACGAAGAGGGGACTTGAACTTCAGTAAGCCTTTCAAAAAATTTTCACACTCAGCAGTGTTCCTGTAAAAGTGAACAGCGATAAGGGGAAAGAGTTTTTAAACAAGCATGTTCAAGATTATTCTAAAGCACTCGACATCGATTTCTTCACCACAGAATCAGATTTGAAAGCTGTTACGGTCGAACGATTCAACCGTACGTTAAAAACGAGGATGTTTAAGTTTTTTACATTTACCAACACACACAGATACATCGACGTCTTACCGGATCTCGTGTTAAGCTACAACCAACGCAATCACAGAGCCCTGGGTATGGCACCATCTGATGTCAATGAACGAAATGCCCCAGCTCTATGGCTGAAACAACAGAGTTATTATACAGCAGCACCACAAACAAAGCCAAGGTTGCAAGTCGGTGATTACGTACGTATTTCGAAAGTGAAAAACATATATGATAAAGTCTATCTTCCAAACTGGACCGAGGAGGTGTTTGAGGTTTCAAAAATCATTTATAGTAAACCTGTTGTGTATAAAATTACAGATTACGATGGCAGCGAGATCTCAGGTGTATTCTACGACCAGGAGTTACAAAAGGTGAAAAACCGGCAGTTTTTAACATTGAACAGATTATTCGCTGGCGCACGAGGCGTGATGTTCGCGAAGCTTTTGTGAAATGGCAAGGTTACCCGGCCAGCATGAACAGCTGGGTACGAGAAATAGATCTTTTAAATGCTTGACAAGAGGCGATTGACAGCAGTTGGGTCCGAGTACAGCCATCATGTATGAAGACACGGATTTTTATGTTACGTTACCATCAAAGACACCTACGGGCGAACAAACTCATACCAATACAACAGCTCATTTTATCACAAGACTGCCGAGGACGCTACGTTTCCAAGGGCGATGGGAGGTTGGTTTATCGGAAACACATTTCCCAGCCCTCTTCAAGAACATTACGACGGTAAACAACTCTTTAGAAATAGGTTTCAAGGCTGATCACATAGATGAACAAATCGATTTCAGCATTGTTTCACCAGTAAGAATTCCGACATTCCAGTCTTAACTAATCGAAGTTGAATTGGTGTTACAAGCCTATTTGAAAGATGTTCTCATTTACCATAACCCTTCTTTAGACCAAAACGTCATCATGAGTTTGCCTCTGAATGTCGGGATTCGCTTTAACACACCCGAATTCTGTAAGTTGTTCAATGTTTCGCCAAACATTTTCTACGAGGACCGTTTCTCTCTAGCTCCGGATTACAACCGGCCGTTTAAGTGGGTGTCCGATTTTTCTGTTACGTTAAGGTATCCCAAGTCGGCACCTCTATATCAAAAAATTGTTGAATTTAAGAGTACCAAACTGCAAAATAGGGTAGCCGCAATTGATTTTCTAAAAGATAGTTTTAGTGCGGCGGGCTGTCGAGAAAAAGGTTGTTAATGATCTTGTATTGTTTACGGGGTCCTCAACAAAATTCATCGAATTCCCAGCAGATGTCAACATTGGGTTTATACCTGGTAGGTTTCTGAACAAGAAATTGAAAACGCCTATTACTATGCCCTTAAACGACACAAAGGACGGATTTATCAGCTGTGTTATTTTTGATCCACCTGACACTCCAGAACAGTGCATCTTAAAAATTCCCGAAGGGTATTATGATAGTCGTAGCGATGTTGTTGAGGCGCTCGTTAAGTTGATTCCATTGAAAGAACAGGCTTTTTACAAAATCAATCTCACACCTAACAAATGTTTTCATTTCAAATGCACAGAAGGCCACTATATTAGTTTTAGCGGGGGTTTATGTTACACATTGCTGACTTAAAAGAAGAAACCCTCGCTGACAGTGATATCGCAATGGTTAGCGGTTTCGAAGAGGCCTACGACGAGGACAGCCGACCGGGAAACGTAGTGAGTTTGCCAGTTGAGCAGGCCTCCCCGTGTACACGTTTCATAGAGACACTACGAAAGAGACCTGATGTTATCACATGGA
>JAHWFO010101522.1:14781-29552 GCA_023313115.1 Rhysida immarginata | reverse complement strand
TTATGGACTGGGTAGACGGGTAGCTGAGGCGACGAGCGTGTCTGTGTGGGCGACTGCCTGGTGGAGAGGTTGCTCTTTGCCGACGACCTTGTCCTCCTTGGGTCTTCTCGCACAAACCTTCAGCATGCACTAGACCGGTTTGCAGTAGCCAAATGTGAAGAAGCTGGGATGAAGATGAGTGTGGGTAAAACCGAGGTTCTGGTCCTTTCGAGACGGCCTGCTCAGTGCGCTCTCCACGTTAGGGGAGCCTCGTCGAGACAGGTGGAGAAATTCAAGTATCTCGGGATAGCATTCACGAGTGATGGACGGCAGGAGGAAGAATTGGATGCTCGGATCGGTGCAGCAAGCTGTGTCGGACGTGAACTGTGGCGATCCGTGGTAACGAAACGCGAGCTGGGTAACAAAGCCAAGCTCTCCGTCTTCAAATCTACCTTTGTCCCCTATCATTCTCACCTATGGTCATGAGGCTTGGGTAACGACCGAAAGAGTGCGATCGCAGGTACAAGCGGCCGAAATGAGATTTCTGAGAAGTGTGGCAGGTGTTACACTCCCTACTAGATAGAGTGTACAGCAGCACAATAAGGGAATCTTTAGGTGTCGAGCCGCTACTTCTCCGCATCGAGAGATCTCGGTTGCACTGGTATGGCCACGTGATACGGATGCCAATGCAAACTAGTCTTCCTAGGCAGTTGTTATTTTCCAAGCCGGTGGGTAAGAGACCAAGGGGTCGGCCTAGAACCAGGTGGCTAGACTACCTGGAGAATCTGGGTTCGAGTCGCTTGGATATTACCAAGGAGGACATGCGCCTGATGGCGAAAGATCGCGATCGCTGGAGATCCTCCATAGTGCTGGTGCTCCCGTGACCCTAACGGATAAGCGGGTTTGAAAAGTAAGTAAGGAAGTATTTTGGCAGTTTAATGGTGTCCTCCAAAATACAAATAACAGTGACCTTGTCTTCTTAATTTTTGAAAGTATTATAGCAATAAACATGGAAGTGAACATAAAACGATTTGATGAATAAAGAAAAACAAGCACTTACCTCTCCTTCAGGTATTCCTAAACACAATTGATCTACAGCCAAATATCTTCCAAATTTACCCGTCTGATACACCTGCAAGAAACATCAAAAGCCATTTCAGTGTCGGAATTCGGTGCAATTTTAAGGATTCTAAAAACCTATAATTAACAGTGCCTAACCTTTGTCAAGTTCTCGAGGCGTAATAGATCGCCTCTCGCACGACCGTTCAACACTCTATACTCCTCGTGAAGTACGTCTTCGTCGTCTTCGTGATCCAGCAAAGAACACCGTACTTCGGCTTTACTAGGATTGTAAAAACAAACAATTTTTTAAGAAAACGTACGTAAAATAATAGTAAATAACGCAGACTAAATTCTTACCGTTTCCAGAAAAATCGAAATTCACAGAGAAGCGTTATTATAAAAAACACTATTCCAGAGATGGCCATTGCAACGAGGTTTCGGCTGACAAGAGTCCAAGCGAACGGAGAGCGTATCCGATCGTATTGACCTAAATAACAAGGCTTGTCCTAATCAATAAAATTATCTTTTAGCGCAAGGTTAAAATAATTGCTCGTGATATGAAGGACGTACCGGTTTTTAAAAGATAAAAATTGTTGTATTCGTTGAAAGCTATGTCCATCAATCCTCGTCCGAGACAATAATTTGGAAACATAAGAAACAGAGGCTTTATAGTCGTGTGGACGTTTCCTAAGAACTAACAAATTAATAAAAGACATTAACGTGATCATCATGAAAAGAAACAAACATAAATGAATTAATAATCAATTCTCTCAGGGAGTTATAGTGTTGCAATACTGCATCGGGGGCCCGCCCCCCCTTGCTTTGATAGTAAGGAAATGACTGGAGTCGAGAGGTGCAGGATTGTAGAGTTCAGAACCGATATAAATCTAAGGGGTCTAAAGGATTGAACACTGAGACTGCATAAGCTATAATTCAACCTTTCATTACAACCAACTAACAAAAAATCTACAATTACAAGTCACAGCTCGAGAGGGCTCTCTCCAATGTGCATAAGATAACAAGGCAGTCAAATTATAAGGTTTCGCTCACAATTACTCAAACAAAAAAAACAATTGTGACCTTATTTCTAATCCCACAAATATTGATAGAGCATAAGCACCTGTTCGAGCACTATTAACGAGCACTGCATTAATAGGGAACACTTTTCGATACTGGCCGCACTAGAAACGTCTCTCGGTGGACAATCCGTCGGAATCTGCATGCCCTCGGGTTTGGCAGCCGTCGCCCTACACGGGTGCCGATGCTTACCCAGCGTCGTCGGACACTCCGGCATGCATTTGCCACCAACAATCTTGGCTGGACTCTGCAACAGTGGCGTAACACCATATGGTCAGACGAGTCACGACATCAACTGTACCACGCTGATGGGAGGCACCGTGCGTGGCGCAGACCTCACGAAACGATGGATCCCGCACGCCAACAGGTGGTGGGGCGTCAGTGATGGTCTGGGGTCCATTTTCCTGGTTTGGAATGAGCCCTCTGGTTATCCTGGACCAAACGTCGAATGGTCCACGGTATCATCGACTCGTCGGAGACCATCTGCACCCGTTTTTGACATTTCAACACCCTGATGACGTAGCAGTCTTTCAAGATGACAATGCTCCACCGCATCGCTCTAATGTCGTCCGCGAATGGTTCGAGGAGCATGCAGGAGAGGTCCGACGACTGAGCTGGCCAGCCCGGAGCCCTGACACGAATCCCATCGAGCATATCTGGGATGCTGTCGAAGTCAGGCTCCGGGCACTGGATCATCCGCTCACGAACGGGAAGCAACTATCTTCGGCTCTGCAGACTATCTGGTGTCACAGGGCCAGAGGTGGCCCGATCAGATATTAAGTAACTATCCCATGAGTTTTGCTAACTCAGTGTATACCATTAGAAGTGTTTACTTCAAGCCCGTCTCAAGAAAAGTTCCCCTACAGCGATGCATTAAAACGCTGGCATACAAAGAAGGGCCAAAGAATTAAGTTAACGAAGAAACTTTAAGATACAATTCTGATATCATTGCTTATTTCAGTACCAGGTCCGTTTTTTATTGCCTTGGTTAGATGACAACTTTATTTCTCGGAGCTTTGCTCTGTAATGAGGCATAGGCCTACTGTACTTGTTTCTCATTTTCTTGTCAAGAAGTGCGTTAGGAGGCTCAATCAAATGAAAACGAGATTATAGAAATGACAGCAAGAATATGCAATGTGGAGGTTCGTTGTAGCATACGGTCATGTGAACACATGTTGGTAATCATGCGAGTCATAGTGTTCATAGAAACTTGGTTGTTTGCAGTTCGCAAAACAAGGCGTGAGATAGAGTAATGGCATTCGTCATCCAAAACAGCACGCGGTGTCGAAAGGACTTCTTTTCATTGAGTTCGCACCTAAGGGCAATGCCGTTAATGCGAATCGATGCTGCGGAACTCTGCAATGTTTGCGAGTGGCCAACAGGACGTCAATTCGTGGATAGATGGGATGCTTGCCTTAACGCCCACAGTGTTTATTTCTAATGGCATATTAACTATTCCTGCAAACTTCAATGTTTCGGAGCTATGGCGATTCAAAGTGTCTCGCTTTTCGTGTCGCATCGGTTTCTTCATTGGCACCCCAAACTCCTGCAGGAAAGAAATGAAACCAAACAAGTTTTCGTGACCTGGGCTTGAACCAGGAGTATCTATCTAGTTCCTCACTCTACCAACTAGGCCATTATGGACTGGTACAGCTATGCTATCTCCAAGTGAAAGCCAATGATAGATTACGTTAGGATAGGTCAGTAGTTTTCCTATACAGGGTCGGGACACATTAATAAGACCACATCTCCTCGAACATGTTGGAACGTCCCATTGTATACAGATGAAAAATCATTGCATATCATTAAAAGCAGACAACAGCAGATGTGTAGTAGCATCCGTTAACACAGCAGTTGTCACCATCATGGGCAAAGCAAATGACCTGTCGGACCTCAAAAAGGGGATGATCATTGGCTATCGGGCCAAGGGGGAGCAGCATTTCAGAAACGACCACCTTTGTCAACTGCTCTAGGGCTGCCGTTGTGAACGTGTACGCGACAGGATGAACCAGACAGTTTCGAGCAACCGAAGAGGTAACTGTGGGCCCACGGGCCATCGATACTAGAGGCAACACCAGTCGGCGTGCCAATGTCGAGCAACTGACATAGCAAACGAACAATGGGGCCGCTAGGCATGTCAGCACCGAGACAGTGCAACGATCCCTCTCGAGGTTGGGGCTGCAGAGCAGGCTTACGGTAACAGCACCCATGTCGACGCCTGTGTATTGCCGAAAATGCCTCTGATTTGCAATGTACTATCGCCATTGGACCTCGGCCGAGTGGCAAAGGGTTGCTTTCTCTGACGAGTCGTGGTTTCTGGTGAACAGAGTGGACGGACGATGGAGAATTCGTTGGGAAGCATCTGAGAACAGGAATCCCGACACCGTCGTTGGCAGACGGCAGGCTGGTGGGGGAGGTGTGACTGTTTGGGGGATGTTTTCGTGGTATGGTAGGAGTTCACTGATACCGCTGGAAGCTACACTGAATGCTGTTCATTACCTGACGATCGTTGCAAACCAGGTACACCCCTTCGTGTCGACAGTGTTTCCTCAGCGTGATGGCACCTTTCGACAGGACAATGCTCCCTGCCATACTGCCAAAATTGTCCACGACTGGTTCGAGAAGCACGAGGATGAATTCAAGCTTCTCCCACGGCCACCAAACTCCACGGACCTCGACCCCATTGAACTTTTGTGGGACCATCTCAATCGCCACATCCGCAATCTGGACCCTCCACCATGCACGGTGATGGAATTACAGGATGCACTGATCGCCGAATGGTCCGAGGACTTATTGACTCTCTGCCACGTCGACTAGCTGCCAAAGGTGGATTTTCCGGATATTAGCAGGTGGTCATATTAATGTGTCCCGACCATTAAGTAGATGAAAATCCACTATAAAGTGAAAAGGTTGGGCAACTGAAGCTGCGTTTCAACTTTTCCGTTCGTTTTTCATCTTAATTAAAATTCTTAAGTTAAAGCACGGCTTCAGTTTCAAACTTTTTATGTTCTTACGAACTAACCAATTAATATGGAGGAGGGGCTCTTACCTTGTTTGAAGAGAAGACCTCCAATAAAAAACTGGTTACCACACACGTAATTCCAATAAACAGATTAATAACGATGAGAAAGATGTAAGCTGTGCTTGGTTCTTTAAAAACAAACGACGCTGGATACATCACGGGTGTTATAGACCACCTAAGGAAAGGAGAAACCAACCACCTCGTCTATTATTTCTCGACTAACATTCCCAAATCGATTAATGAATCTTCCCATGAATGAATGGATCATCAAAAGTGCATTTACCCGTATAATAAAAACAGCGAGACCACTGCAGGAAAATTGTTCTGCGAAACGTAAGCAGGGATATTGAAGATGAGAAGAATGAAGATGCAACACAACGCTGGGACCACATAATTGCACTGAAAAATACATCAGATACATCAGCTTTATTATAATACAGAGTGGTCCTCAAATAGTTGGTCAAAATTAGGGATCGGATTGGAAGAAAAAAAAAATTCTATAAACGTTAGTCGAAAAACACATCCTTCAGGAGATATGACGCATTTCGTATTTTTAATTGTACATACAGTCAAATCCCGTTATAACGAAGTTCAAGGGATCACCGGTTAACTTCGTTATAGCGAAAACTTTGTTACATCGAGATTGCAAATTAATTTGAGACTAAATGAAAAATAGCATATTTTAAAGCGAGAATATAAATATTTTTAATGTTTTACCTTTAATTATGGCAAATGCCAATCAATATTAGCCTTTTAATGTACAGTTAGGATTTCGAAATGATTTGTTGTGTACCACAGGATTAAATTAAACTGATTAATTAAAGATCGTCTCATTATTATTTTTATTTATCATTCCATGTATTATTAAAATAATCGGTTATTTTTGACTGAAAAGAACAGCTTTTAACAGCAACGCTATTTAGAAAATCGGATAAAAATCCTAAACTCTGAAAAACACGCTCGTCGGTTTAGTTTTGTTGCTGTGCAAATCTTTGTAATTTTTCTATCATGTCTACTGCCTTCATTGGGGAAAGGCGCTCTTTCGTCGCTTCTTAAAAAAAAAAAAAAAAAAAAAAAAGATACCGATTTATATTAAGTACTGTATATATCACGTGTAATTATAAAAAGAAAATTAAGAATTATCAAAAAAAAAAGACCGAAATGGCAGTTGGTGATGCAGAATGGGTACTTACAGTTTGGTCTTAGCAGTCGTCGATTGCCATGGAGTGTAGAGATGTAGAGATTCGAAATTGAAACTGACTGCCATGCGAAAGCGACCCTTTTATATCCTCCATCACTGCGATGCTGCACCAACAGGCGACGAGTATTCTGATTGGAGGAGACCAAAAGCGACCGCAGCGCCCTCTCTTGGTGAAGGCGGAAACCGATTCCAGTTGATCAGCGATCACAATGGCGATAACACAAGAAGGCAAGTGGCCTCTCTCTGGTGTAGGACAAAATGCAAGTTCGAAATAAAATTTCGTTATAATGAAATTAAAACGCTGTGGGGACCAAAAATTTGCTTCGTTACAGTGAAAACTTCGTTATAAAGATTTCGTTATAGCGGGATCATAATAGTATTAAATTAATAGGATTTTTGCCGGGACCACAGAAAAACTTCATTATAGTGAAAACTTCGTTACAATGGTATTCGTTATAACGGGATTTGACTGTATTAGTGTGTGGCCCATTGTACTGTCGCCCCTCTTGTTCATTATCTTTATGGACTGGATAGACAGGGGCAGCCGAGGCTATAAGCGTGTTTGTGTGGGCGACTGCCTGGGGGAGAGGTTGCTCTTTGCTGACCACTTTGTCCTCCTTGGGTCTTCTCGCACGAACCTTCAGCATGCAACTAGACCGGTTTGCAGTAGCCAAATGTGAAGAAGCTGGGATGAAGATGAGTGTGGCTAAAACCGAGGTTCTGGTCCTTTCGAGACAGCCTGCTCAGTGCGCTCTCCACGTTAGGGGAGCCTCGTCGAGACAGGTGGAGAAATTCAAGTATCTCGGGATTGCATTCACGAGCGATGGACGGCAGGAGAAAGAATCGGATGCTCGGATCGGTGCAGCAAGCTGTGTCAGACGTGAACCGTGGCGATCTGTGGTAATGAAACGCAAGCTGGGTAACAAAGCCAAGCTCTCCGTCTTCAAATCTATCTTTGTCCCCATTCTCACCATTCATGAGGCTTGGGTCATGACCGAAAGAGTGCAATCGCGGGTACAAGAAATAAGATTTCTGAGAGGTGTGGCAGGCGTTACCCTACTAGATAGAGTGTACAGCAGCACAATAAGGGAATCTTTAGGTGTCGAGCCGCTACTTCTCCGCATCGAGAGATCTCGGTTGCGCTGGTATGGCCACGTGATACGGATGCTGCAAACTAGTCTTCCTAGGCAGTTGTTATTTTCCAAGCCGGTGGGTAAGAGACCAAGGGGATGGTGGATACCAGATGGGTAGACTACATGGAGAATCTGGGTTTGAGTCGCTTGGATATTACCAGGGAGGACATGCGCCTGATGGCAGAAGATCGCGATCGCCGGAGATCCTCCATAGGGCTGCTGCCCCCGCGACCCTAACAGATAAGCGGGTTTGAAAAGTAAGTAAGTAGACACCCTGCTAAGTTACTATTCAAGCTTTGCCTATTCAAAAAGCAGGCGACGCGAGAAACCGGAAGTAAAAACAACTCTCAATGACACAGCTTACACTCTGGTGGTAGATTTCAGAAACTAAACAAAGAGTCTCCCATAAACTAAACGCTTATTGTTTATTTTGTAAATGATTTGTGTCTTTTTTTCAATTTTTCCACAATTTTTCTTCGTGGGAAGCCTTCAATTGTTCTGTAACGTTAGACCGTTTATTATAAATATGAATTAAATGTTCGTGAAAAAGCTGTACAATGGACATTTTCATGCGTCGTAACTCCTGAAGGGATGCATTTTTGGACTAACGTTTATCGGAACTTTTTTTCATCCTTATGAAAGCCCAATCCAATCCCCAATTTTGACTAACTATTCCCAGGACCACTCCTGTATAGAGAAAAAATATAAATTAAGCAGCTTATGATGCAAGCTTCACGTCGACGATCGGATAATTACCATATCCCAGAAATAGTTAGCCACCCAATAAATGATCGGGTGAACACCGCTGACCGACTGCAAATGCTTAGCTTTTATGTAACGCTCATAGACAATGAACAACACAAAGCTAGCTGGAACGAAAGACATTGCCACGATGATGAAAATGGCAATCAATACGTCGGTGCCTTGTAAGCTAAAACGAAAACATGCAAGAGCGTAAAGTTATCAATAAATTTACTGCATTTGAACTTTAAAAAAAATCCCTAAAATGAATCGACAATTACGAGGGCAGTCCAGAAAGTAGTACCCGTTTACGCATATCGATGGCGCCACCGATCCAAATGAAGCCATCAGTTTTTTCGTTGAAAGTGGCTGCTTATACTTGTGTGGATTCGTTGGAGATCGTGGATGGTGCCATTCCAAGGACTTGCGTTTGCTCTCAGGTGTCAAATGGCACACATAGGTTTCATCCCCAGTAACAGTTTGGTCGAGGAATTCATCGCAGCGTTGCTCGTAACGAGTCAAGAAAGACAACGCTGAACCCATGCGATTGCTCTTGTGCTCGTCGGAAATCATTTTGGGTACCCACCTTGTGCAAATTGCCCGTAACGATTTCGTGGAGCAGTGCTCGTGAAGTTTCAGGGAAATGCATATACATATCACTGAGTTTTATGAGCCGATCTTGCCTGATGAAATCATCGACACGTTTCTCGAGATCTTCGGTGATAACGGATGGGAGAGCCACAGTCCAGCGACTGACCACCAGATTCAACAGTGGTGCCAACAGACGCGTATCCGACATTACTGTTGAATATACCCTATGACGGATGGGCCTGAACAGTCGATGCATGGTTGCTGCACCCATGTTGACCAGGAGTCTTCGTTAACGACGTCTAGACTTTGCACGTGAGCACTGCCATTGGACCACAGACGAGTGGACCAAGGTCGCCTTCCCCGACGAGTCAAGGTTTTTGCTGCATAAGATTGACGGGCGATGGCGAGTGCATGTGAACGCCACGAAAAGAGACTGCAGGAGGCTATTGTGGGCCGGAAACAAGCTGGTGGGGGTAGTGTACATGTGTGGGGGATCTAACCAACCTGACCGCTGTTCATTGTGCACAATAGCTCGTCCCTTTTTGAAGTTACGAGCTGACGCCTTACAGATGACTCGTCCATAGTTCTCGTGTTGTAAACTTCCGTAACTCTGCTATGAATCTCGCTGAGACGGACGCTTTCTGCATTCAAAAGATGGATGAAGGCTCGCACTTCGCATTTGGCGGGATTTTCTATCTTCTTTTCCATTTTAAACCGTCGCAAAACTCAAACCACGCACCGAATGAACTCAAAATTCGACCTCAGCAAAGCTAACATGTTGGTATCTTATGCTTTCATTTGGATCAGTGGCACCATCGACATGCGTAAACGGGTACTACTTTCTGGACTGCCCTCGTATTCATTTATTGCCGATGCATTTTGGTATTATGCCATTATCAAGGCTGGCTAAAGAAACAGAATATAGAATGAGCAGGATTAAGGTGGCCACCAAAAAGGACCAATAATGGAAAATCCGGAGATCGCCGAGGCTGGAGGAGGCTGTGGCCTATTGAGCTTTGTGAAGTTAAGCAACATCGGGCACAGTTAGTCAGTGGATAGGTGACCACAACTGACGAAAAATGTTTACCTCCCTCCCCCCATACAGCAGAGGGCACGTAAAGCAGTCAGTCTCCGCTGTGGCTACATCTCTTCTCGAGGTTGATGTCAGTATAAACATCATTGCCAGAAGCAAAAACTACACGAGTGTTTATAAAAATGGCAACACCCTGACGGAATGGTCTAATCCATATGCAATTTGCAATATTTGCATCCAATGGGTCAGAGTATAAAGGATTAGATTTTCAGAGTAATTGCTCGAAAGAACACCATGCCTCGACGACGACCAAGGGTACCATATCGACAGCTGACAGACTTTGAAAGAGGACGCATAATTGGTCTGCGTTGCTGCTCGTGTAGGACGTAATGCAACGACAATTATGCGTGCACGGAGGCAGTGGAGCCAAGACAACAGGGCACGCCAAAGACCAGGCTAGGGAAGACCCAGCACGACGACACCGCGAGACGACAGACACCTCTATTGCACGTGTGTAGCAGATCGTACAGCCGCTTCCACAGCGTTAGCACGACAGTGGGGTGCTACAGTAGGCAGGACAATGTCTGCTAGCACTGTACGACACAGTTTGATTTCTAGAGGATTGACGGCACGAGTACCGTTGTTGCGGATTCCTTCGACTCAAAACCACCGGCGCCTCGGGTTGCAATGGGCCCGTCGACACCGACAGTGGCAAGCTGAATGGCAACGAGTTGTGTTTTCAGACGAGTCGAGGTTTAACTTGCAGCACCGTGACGGCAGGATACGAGTCGGAAGACGTCGTGGCGAGCGTGACCTTCCAGAATGCATCCTGCAGCGTCGTTCGCGACAAACGCCAGGGGTGAGGGTGTGGAGTGCAATCGGTTACCGTGGCCGTTCCCGTATGATTAGAATCCATGGCAATCCGAATAGTGACCGGTACGTCAGGGAAGTTGTGCGACCCGAGGTCGTCCCCTTCCTGCAGAACCTTCCAGGCGCTGTATTCCGACAGGACAATGCCCGACCGCACGTGGCCAGAAACGTCCTCACCTTTTTCCAAGCACTTCAGACGCCCTCGTTCCCCTGGCCTGCTCGTTCGCCAGACACGTCCCCAATCGAACGTGTGTGGGACAGGGTTGCTGCAGCAGCAACTGTGGATGAAGTGTATACCCGTGTAGACAGAGCATGGCAGGACATTCAATGCCACGACGTTTAGAGGTTGTAATTGCATCCCACGGTGGTTTCACCCGATACTAATGGGACAATAAAACGCATTGTATTGACCTGAAAATCTAATGGGTTTCTTTTCTCACCCATCATATGCAAATGCTCCAAATTTAATGCACATTGGGCTATTCCATCAGGGTGGTGCCATTTTTATAAACACTAGTGTAATACCAGTGACCCCATGAGAAAATGGGATGTGGGACCACCAAATAGCAGTGGCCCAGCTAAATGGTTGGAGCAACGTAATATTTTGCTTCCCTTTGCACGTCTTCTCGACTAGCAATCTCTCTTGCTCAGGGGCCAGTGCGATTGCAGTTTTGTTTTGGCTCATAGAACTGGATGGGTCATTTGAAAAACAAATGCACGACAGTAAGACACATCCCCAGGGCAATCGGAGATCTTTCGATTTTTGTGCTGGCAAAGTTTGGTCAAAATCAGCATGGTAAACGTTTAGGCATTCTCCTTGTACGTACAAACCAAGCTACTCATTGGGAACCCAACAACGGGAAGTTATTAGATAGACTGACGCAAAGCTAACGCACCCACCAGGACCAAAGATGTCCTGAAACCTTCTGAACAGACCTTGTGAACTTTTTAAGCCTAATGTCTTACCTGTAGCCATTCAAAAAGGCATCCCCCGAAGTGATCGACGTGTCCCCCGTCAGCATTTTAAATGTCGTAGATTTTCCTGCTCCGTTAACTCCGAGGAGGCCAAAGCACTAGTCGACGACAACAAAAAAAAAATAAAGCAAAACAAACACATTTGAAAACTGACAAAAAACGAAAGCAAAACATAAAAATATAAAATTTAAAATTGATGCAGTTAAAATAGACGTCCAAGGATTGGACAATAATATACAGGGTGTTTCAAAATTATGTACAATAAATTCAGTGCCGTATTCTTCAGGTGAAAAGAAGACGAAAACGTTGTATAGCACTTTGTCTGGAAACGATTTATTTACGCGATACAGCCAACTAAACCCGTGGCTCCAAATTCCAGGAATCGTTCAAAGTGCCCGCCACCAGCTCGCACGCACGCTTCGGCTCGTTACACAAGCGACCGTCTGATGTCACGGAAGAGTTCGTCGCCAGCATTACGAATGGTTTAGCATGCATTTTCGATTCCTTGTCGCAGATCCATCATGTTAGGAACTTGTGTGCCGTAGACGATCGTTTTCACGTGACCCCACAGAAAAAAGTCCAAGGGATTAAGGTCGGGTGATCTTGCAGGCCAGGCTACCGGTCCACCTCGACCTATCCACCGATTCGTGTATGCAGCATTAAGGTGTGCTGGAGCGCCATCGTGCACGAACCACATGTTAGATCTTATCAAAAGAGGAACATCTTCCAGTCATTCTGGCAATGCATTCTGCACAAACAAAAGATACGTTTGCCCAGTCGATCGTGGCGGCAACACATAAGGGCCAATTAAGTTATTTCCGACAAGTCCACACCAAACGTTCACGGAGAAACGCTCTCGATGCGCTCGAGCTCTGGTAACGTGCGGGTTAGCATCTGCCCGACGGTGCTGGTCGTGAGAATTTGCGATTCCTGTCCGGGTGAAGGTTGCTTCGTCCGTGAAAAGTATCTGGCCGAGACGACTAGGGTCTGCAGCACGACGACGTCGTATCCATTGGCAAAATCGTTGTCGGTGTGGATAGTCCGTCGGGTTCAGTGCCTGAACCGGTTGCAGGTGGTATGGATGCAAAAGCTGACGGTGAAGAATGCGCCAAACAGACGAGTGCGGAATGTGTACCGTGGAAGAAATACGACGGGTGCTTGTCTGTGGTTCATCATATACGTATGATGTCAATTATCACATCCTCCTCATACGGAGAATGTGCTACAGGCCGCCCTTTTCCTGTTTGACGGCCAAAGGAACCACGCTCCCTCAAATGTCTGTCGACAGATACAAATGTTTGGTTATTTGGCAAAGGTCTATTCGGAAAGCGTTCTCAGTAGAGTCTTGTTGCTTCCACAGCATTTCCGTCCGCAAGACCATACATTAGGTGCACGTCAGTGTATTCTGCACTGGAATACGTGTATGTGACTTTTTTTTTACGTAAATCGTAATGCGTATGTCAAAGCACGCAAACGTTGTGAAATTGCTCTTCCTAGTGAGTGGATGTAGAGTAATGGAAACAAGCGTACACAACTAATGGAACAAGCCTAAAGTAGGTTGAAATGGAACAAACCACTTTACGCTGGAACTGCTAAAATATCATCTGCTAACTACCGTGCTTCCTTCCCTACTCTATCATATTGGATTACTCGCAAACAAATCGTTTCCAGACACAGTGCTATACAACATTTTCGTCTTCTGTTGACCTGAAGAATATGTCACTAAATTTATTGTACAGAATTTTGAAACACCCTGTATAGAAACGAATACATTATCTTGCAGCTGTGATATTGACGACATGTTTTGAGTTGAAAGTAGAAATGATGGAATACCAGTTTGCTTACAATGTGTGATTAGCTTGGTTTCGTTTGTTTGGTATTAATGTCCTTTTCAACTGCTACGGTCACTTCAGGACGGCGTTATAAGGGCCGAAAATTTTGCCTCGCAAGGATTCTTTAACGAGAAACCGGCAAATGACTACACGGGACCGACGGCTTTACTTCCCTTCCGAAGGAAGTGCGTCATCTCAGGATTTCCCCTGAAAAATTCTTGTCGTCCTCGGCCGGGATCGAAGCAACGTACTCGGGCATCAGAGGTGATCGCGCAACCGCTGAGCCACCGAGGCCGATCCAACGTGTGATTAGACAGTCAGCTTATTACCAGGTAGGAAGCTTCAACTTCCACATTCACAATATAGAATCAAAGTTTATTGGGATGTAGAGAGAACGGCTTAGCTGGTGCCTCTACGACTGAATTCGCCGATTTATTTGCAGTGCTGCAAGATACAGTATCAAACGTTTTGGCAGCGTATACAGCTTCTGAGGAAACATTGTCTGATAAGCATAAGACTGGGTGACATTAGGAAGTTACTTTATTCTCGCTACGAGAAATTCTTTTGTACACGAAAACGAAAAAATTTGACGCCACTTCTGTTAAAATTAGACGATTCTCGTACGTTACAAAAATTTTTAGTTCTCTCGCTTAGTCGAGTGCCTGCTTGTGCCTTGTTATTGGCCAATGTGGCCATACATGCTCTATTCCATTTCTGACGCTAGATGGCGCTACTTAGACGTTAGTCATTATACTCGATAGTCGTTTCAGAGAGATTGCAACAACTATCGAGGCATCTCTTTGCTCAGCATTCCTGGGAAAGTGTACGCTAAGTGTCTGGAGAAGAGAAGTCGGGAAATAGTCGACTCCGAACTGTCAGGGGAGCAATGTGGTTTTCGATCTGGCCGAAGCACGGCAGATCCCATCTTTGCTCTAAGGCAAATCTTTGAGAAATCCTGGGAGGATGCAAAAGAGGTCTACGCTTGCTTTGTCGACCTCGAAAAAGCATACGACAGAGTTCCTCGGGATAAGCTCTGGCAAGTGTTGCAAG
This sequence comes from Rhysida immarginata, assembly GCA_023313115.1. NCBI lineage: Eukaryota > Metazoa > Arthropoda > Chilopoda > Scolopendromorpha > Scolopendridae > Rhysida > Rhysida immarginata. The sequence goes on along the minus strand of JAHWFO010101522.1, from coordinate 14,986 downwards.
AGTATGGAGCGGATGGATTGCAATTACTGGTTGCGATCATGTCTGTGTACGAAAGCTCTGAGATGTGTGTCCGGATAAATGGCATTAAGTCAAGACTGTTCACTGTGGGTCTTGGACTCCGCCAAGGGTGCGTACTGTCGCCTCTCTTGTTCATTATCTTTATGGACTGGGTAGACGGGTAGCTGAGGCGACGAGCGTGTCTGTG
>JAHWFO010101522.1:0-14771 GCA_023313115.1 Rhysida immarginata | reverse complement strand
TTATGGACTGGGTAGACGGGTAGCTGAGGCGACGAGCGTGTCTGTGTGGGCGACTGCCTGGTGGAGAGGTTGCTCTTTGCCGACGACCTTGTCCTCCTTGGGTCTTCTCGCACAAACCTTCAGCATGCACTAGACCGGTTTGCAGTAGCCAAATGTGAAGAAGCTGGGATGAAGATGAGTGTGGGTAAAACCGAGGTTCTGGTCCTTTCGAGACGGCCTGCTCAGTGCGCTCTCCACGTTAGGGGAGCCTCGTCGAGACAGGTGGAGAAATTCAAGTATCTCGGGATAGCATTCACGAGTGATGGACGGCAGGAGGAAGAATTGGATGCTCGGATCGGTGCAGCAAGCTGTGTCGGACGTGAACTGTGGCGATCCGTGGTAACGAAACGCGAGCTGGGTAACAAAGCCAAGCTCTCCGTCTTCAAATCTACCTTTGTCCCCTATCATTCTCACCTATGGTCATGAGGCTTGGGTAACGACCGAAAGAGTGCGATCGCAGGTACAAGCGGCCGAAATGAGATTTCTGAGAAGTGTGGCAGGTGTTACACTCCCTACTAGATAGAGTGTACAGCAGCACAATAAGGGAATCTTTAGGTGTCGAGCCGCTACTTCTCCGCATCGAGAGATCTCGGTTGCACTGGTATGGCCACGTGATACGGATGCCAATGCAAACTAGTCTTCCTAGGCAGTTGTTATTTTCCAAGCCGGTGGGTAAGAGACCAAGGGGTCGGCCTAGAACCAGGTGGCTAGACTACCTGGAGAATCTGGGTTCGAGTCGCTTGGATATTACCAAGGAGGACATGCGCCTGATGGCGAAAGATCGCGATCGCTGGAGATCCTCCATAGTGCTGGTGCTCCCGTGACCCTAACGGATAAGCGGGTTTGAAAAGTAAGTAAGGAAGTATTTTGGCAGTTTAATGGTGTCCTCCAAAATACAAATAACAGTGACCTTGTCTTCTTAATTTTTGAAAGTATTATAGCAATAAACATGGAAGTGAACATAAAACGATTTGATGAATAAAGAAAAACAAGCACTTACCTCTCCTTCAGGTATTCCTAAACACAATTGATCTACAGCCAAATATCTTCCAAATTTACCCGTCTGATACACCTGCAAGAAACATCAAAAGCCATTTCAGTGTCGGAATTCGGTGCAATTTTAAGGATTCTAAAAACCTATAATTAACAGTGCCTAACCTTTGTCAAGTTCTCGAGGCGTAATAGATCGCCTCTCGCACGACCGTTCAACACTCTATACTCCTCGTGAAGTACGTCTTCGTCGTCTTCGTGATCCAGCAAAGAACACCGTACTTCGGCTTTACTAGGATTGTAAAAACAAACAATTTTTTAAGAAAACGTACGTAAAATAATAGTAAATAACGCAGACTAAATTCTTACCGTTTCCAGAAAAATCGAAATTCACAGAGAAGCGTTATTATAAAAAACACTATTCCAGAGATGGCCATTGCAACGAGGTTTCGGCTGACAAGAGTCCAAGCGAACGGAGAGCGTATCCGATCGTATTGACCTAAATAACAAGGCTTGTCCTAATCAATAAAATTATCTTTTAGCGCAAGGTTAAAATAATTGCTCGTGATATGAAGGACGTACCGGTTTTTAAAAGATAAAAATTGTTGTATTCGTTGAAAGCTATGTCCATCAATCCTCGTCCGAGACAATAATTTGGAAACATAAGAAACAGAGGCTTTATAGTCGTGTGGACGTTTCCTAAGAACTAACAAATTAATAAAAGACATTAACGTGATCATCATGAAAAGAAACAAACATAAATGAATTAATAATCAATTCTCTCAGGGAGTTATAGTGTTGCAATACTGCATCGGGGGCCCGCCCCCCCTTGCTTTGATAGTAAGGAAATGACTGGAGTCGAGAGGTGCAGGATTGTAGAGTTCAGAACCGATATAAATCTAAGGGGTCTAAAGGATTGAACACTGAGACTGCATAAGCTATAATTCAACCTTTCATTACAACCAACTAACAAAAAATCTACAATTACAAGTCACAGCTCGAGAGGGCTCTCTCCAATGTGCATAAGATAACAAGGCAGTCAAATTATAAGGTTTCGCTCACAATTACTCAAACAAAAAAAACAATTGTGACCTTATTTCTAATCCCACAAATATTGATAGAGCATAAGCACCTGTTCGAGCACTATTAACGAGCACTGCATTAATAGGGAACACTTTTCGATACTGGCCGCACTAGAAACGTCTCTCGGTGGACAATCCGTCGGAATCTGCATGCCCTCGGGTTTGGCAGCCGTCGCCCTACACGGGTGCCGATGCTTACCCAGCGTCGTCGGACACTCCGGCATGCATTTGCCACCAACAATCTTGGCTGGACTCTGCAACAGTGGCGTAACACCATATGGTCAGACGAGTCACGACATCAACTGTACCACGCTGATGGGAGGCACCGTGCGTGGCGCAGACCTCACGAAACGATGGATCCCGCACGCCAACAGGTGGTGGGGCGTCAGTGATGGTCTGGGGTCCATTTTCCTGGTTTGGAATGAGCCCTCTGGTTATCCTGGACCAAACGTCGAATGGTCCACGGTATCATCGACTCGTCGGAGACCATCTGCACCCGTTTTTGACATTTCAACACCCTGATGACGTAGCAGTCTTTCAAGATGACAATGCTCCACCGCATCGCTCTAATGTCGTCCGCGAATGGTTCGAGGAGCATGCAGGAGAGGTCCGACGACTGAGCTGGCCAGCCCGGAGCCCTGACACGAATCCCATCGAGCATATCTGGGATGCTGTCGAAGTCAGGCTCCGGGCACTGGATCATCCGCTCACGAACGGGAAGCAACTATCTTCGGCTCTGCAGACTATCTGGTGTCACAGGGCCAGAGGTGGCCCGATCAGATATTAAGTAACTATCCCATGAGTTTTGCTAACTCAGTGTATACCATTAGAAGTGTTTACTTCAAGCCCGTCTCAAGAAAAGTTCCCCTACAGCGATGCATTAAAACGCTGGCATACAAAGAAGGGCCAAAGAATTAAGTTAACGAAGAAACTTTAAGATACAATTCTGATATCATTGCTTATTTCAGTACCAGGTCCGTTTTTTATTGCCTTGGTTAGATGACAACTTTATTTCTCGGAGCTTTGCTCTGTAATGAGGCATAGGCCTACTGTACTTGTTTCTCATTTTCTTGTCAAGAAGTGCGTTAGGAGGCTCAATCAAATGAAAACGAGATTATAGAAATGACAGCAAGAATATGCAATGTGGAGGTTCGTTGTAGCATACGGTCATGTGAACACATGTTGGTAATCATGCGAGTCATAGTGTTCATAGAAACTTGGTTGTTTGCAGTTCGCAAAACAAGGCGTGAGATAGAGTAATGGCATTCGTCATCCAAAACAGCACGCGGTGTCGAAAGGACTTCTTTTCATTGAGTTCGCACCTAAGGGCAATGCCGTTAATGCGAATCGATGCTGCGGAACTCTGCAATGTTTGCGAGTGGCCAACAGGACGTCAATTCGTGGATAGATGGGATGCTTGCCTTAACGCCCACAGTGTTTATTTCTAATGGCATATTAACTATTCCTGCAAACTTCAATGTTTCGGAGCTATGGCGATTCAAAGTGTCTCGCTTTTCGTGTCGCATCGGTTTCTTCATTGGCACCCCAAACTCCTGCAGGAAAGAAATGAAACCAAACAAGTTTTCGTGACCTGGGCTTGAACCAGGAGTATCTATCTAGTTCCTCACTCTACCAACTAGGCCATTATGGACTGGTACAGCTATGCTATCTCCAAGTGAAAGCCAATGATAGATTACGTTAGGATAGGTCAGTAGTTTTCCTATACAGGGTCGGGACACATTAATAAGACCACATCTCCTCGAACATGTTGGAACGTCCCATTGTATACAGATGAAAAATCATTGCATATCATTAAAAGCAGACAACAGCAGATGTGTAGTAGCATCCGTTAACACAGCAGTTGTCACCATCATGGGCAAAGCAAATGACCTGTCGGACCTCAAAAAGGGGATGATCATTGGCTATCGGGCCAAGGGGGAGCAGCATTTCAGAAACGACCACCTTTGTCAACTGCTCTAGGGCTGCCGTTGTGAACGTGTACGCGACAGGATGAACCAGACAGTTTCGAGCAACCGAAGAGGTAACTGTGGGCCCACGGGCCATCGATACTAGAGGCAACACCAGTCGGCGTGCCAATGTCGAGCAACTGACATAGCAAACGAACAATGGGGCCGCTAGGCATGTCAGCACCGAGACAGTGCAACGATCCCTCTCGAGGTTGGGGCTGCAGAGCAGGCTTACGGTAACAGCACCCATGTCGACGCCTGTGTATTGCCGAAAATGCCTCTGATTTGCAATGTACTATCGCCATTGGACCTCGGCCGAGTGGCAAAGGGTTGCTTTCTCTGACGAGTCGTGGTTTCTGGTGAACAGAGTGGACGGACGATGGAGAATTCGTTGGGAAGCATCTGAGAACAGGAATCCCGACACCGTCGTTGGCAGACGGCAGGCTGGTGGGGGAGGTGTGACTGTTTGGGGGATGTTTTCGTGGTATGGTAGGAGTTCACTGATACCGCTGGAAGCTACACTGAATGCTGTTCATTACCTGACGATCGTTGCAAACCAGGTACACCCCTTCGTGTCGACAGTGTTTCCTCAGCGTGATGGCACCTTTCGACAGGACAATGCTCCCTGCCATACTGCCAAAATTGTCCACGACTGGTTCGAGAAGCACGAGGATGAATTCAAGCTTCTCCCACGGCCACCAAACTCCACGGACCTCGACCCCATTGAACTTTTGTGGGACCATCTCAATCGCCACATCCGCAATCTGGACCCTCCACCATGCACGGTGATGGAATTACAGGATGCACTGATCGCCGAATGGTCCGAGGACTTATTGACTCTCTGCCACGTCGACTAGCTGCCAAAGGTGGATTTTCCGGATATTAGCAGGTGGTCATATTAATGTGTCCCGACCATTAAGTAGATGAAAATCCACTATAAAGTGAAAAGGTTGGGCAACTGAAGCTGCGTTTCAACTTTTCCGTTCGTTTTTCATCTTAATTAAAATTCTTAAGTTAAAGCACGGCTTCAGTTTCAAACTTTTTATGTTCTTACGAACTAACCAATTAATATGGAGGAGGGGCTCTTACCTTGTTTGAAGAGAAGACCTCCAATAAAAAACTGGTTACCACACACGTAATTCCAATAAACAGATTAATAACGATGAGAAAGATGTAAGCTGTGCTTGGTTCTTTAAAAACAAACGACGCTGGATACATCACGGGTGTTATAGACCACCTAAGGAAAGGAGAAACCAACCACCTCGTCTATTATTTCTCGACTAACATTCCCAAATCGATTAATGAATCTTCCCATGAATGAATGGATCATCAAAAGTGCATTTACCCGTATAATAAAAACAGCGAGACCACTGCAGGAAAATTGTTCTGCGAAACGTAAGCAGGGATATTGAAGATGAGAAGAATGAAGATGCAACACAACGCTGGGACCACATAATTGCACTGAAAAATACATCAGATACATCAGCTTTATTATAATACAGAGTGGTCCTCAAATAGTTGGTCAAAATTAGGGATCGGATTGGAAGAAAAAAAAAATTCTATAAACGTTAGTCGAAAAACACATCCTTCAGGAGATATGACGCATTTCGTATTTTTAATTGTACATACAGTCAAATCCCGTTATAACGAAGTTCAAGGGATCACCGGTTAACTTCGTTATAGCGAAAACTTTGTTACATCGAGATTGCAAATTAATTTGAGACTAAATGAAAAATAGCATATTTTAAAGCGAGAATATAAATATTTTTAATGTTTTACCTTTAATTATGGCAAATGCCAATCAATATTAGCCTTTTAATGTACAGTTAGGATTTCGAAATGATTTGTTGTGTACCACAGGATTAAATTAAACTGATTAATTAAAGATCGTCTCATTATTATTTTTATTTATCATTCCATGTATTATTAAAATAATCGGTTATTTTTGACTGAAAAGAACAGCTTTTAACAGCAACGCTATTTAGAAAATCGGATAAAAATCCTAAACTCTGAAAAACACGCTCGTCGGTTTAGTTTTGTTGCTGTGCAAATCTTTGTAATTTTTCTATCATGTCTACTGCCTTCATTGGGGAAAGGCGCTCTTTCGTCGCTTCTTAAAAAAAAAAAAAAAAAAAAAAAAGATACCGATTTATATTAAGTACTGTATATATCACGTGTAATTATAAAAAGAAAATTAAGAATTATCAAAAAAAAAAGACCGAAATGGCAGTTGGTGATGCAGAATGGGTACTTACAGTTTGGTCTTAGCAGTCGTCGATTGCCATGGAGTGTAGAGATGTAGAGATTCGAAATTGAAACTGACTGCCATGCGAAAGCGACCCTTTTATATCCTCCATCACTGCGATGCTGCACCAACAGGCGACGAGTATTCTGATTGGAGGAGACCAAAAGCGACCGCAGCGCCCTCTCTTGGTGAAGGCGGAAACCGATTCCAGTTGATCAGCGATCACAATGGCGATAACACAAGAAGGCAAGTGGCCTCTCTCTGGTGTAGGACAAAATGCAAGTTCGAAATAAAATTTCGTTATAATGAAATTAAAACGCTGTGGGGACCAAAAATTTGCTTCGTTACAGTGAAAACTTCGTTATAAAGATTTCGTTATAGCGGGATCATAATAGTATTAAATTAATAGGATTTTTGCCGGGACCACAGAAAAACTTCATTATAGTGAAAACTTCGTTACAATGGTATTCGTTATAACGGGATTTGACTGTATTAGTGTGTGGCCCATTGTACTGTCGCCCCTCTTGTTCATTATCTTTATGGACTGGATAGACAGGGGCAGCCGAGGCTATAAGCGTGTTTGTGTGGGCGACTGCCTGGGGGAGAGGTTGCTCTTTGCTGACCACTTTGTCCTCCTTGGGTCTTCTCGCACGAACCTTCAGCATGCAACTAGACCGGTTTGCAGTAGCCAAATGTGAAGAAGCTGGGATGAAGATGAGTGTGGCTAAAACCGAGGTTCTGGTCCTTTCGAGACAGCCTGCTCAGTGCGCTCTCCACGTTAGGGGAGCCTCGTCGAGACAGGTGGAGAAATTCAAGTATCTCGGGATTGCATTCACGAGCGATGGACGGCAGGAGAAAGAATCGGATGCTCGGATCGGTGCAGCAAGCTGTGTCAGACGTGAACCGTGGCGATCTGTGGTAATGAAACGCAAGCTGGGTAACAAAGCCAAGCTCTCCGTCTTCAAATCTATCTTTGTCCCCATTCTCACCATTCATGAGGCTTGGGTCATGACCGAAAGAGTGCAATCGCGGGTACAAGAAATAAGATTTCTGAGAGGTGTGGCAGGCGTTACCCTACTAGATAGAGTGTACAGCAGCACAATAAGGGAATCTTTAGGTGTCGAGCCGCTACTTCTCCGCATCGAGAGATCTCGGTTGCGCTGGTATGGCCACGTGATACGGATGCTGCAAACTAGTCTTCCTAGGCAGTTGTTATTTTCCAAGCCGGTGGGTAAGAGACCAAGGGGATGGTGGATACCAGATGGGTAGACTACATGGAGAATCTGGGTTTGAGTCGCTTGGATATTACCAGGGAGGACATGCGCCTGATGGCAGAAGATCGCGATCGCCGGAGATCCTCCATAGGGCTGCTGCCCCCGCGACCCTAACAGATAAGCGGGTTTGAAAAGTAAGTAAGTAGACACCCTGCTAAGTTACTATTCAAGCTTTGCCTATTCAAAAAGCAGGCGACGCGAGAAACCGGAAGTAAAAACAACTCTCAATGACACAGCTTACACTCTGGTGGTAGATTTCAGAAACTAAACAAAGAGTCTCCCATAAACTAAACGCTTATTGTTTATTTTGTAAATGATTTGTGTCTTTTTTTCAATTTTTCCACAATTTTTCTTCGTGGGAAGCCTTCAATTGTTCTGTAACGTTAGACCGTTTATTATAAATATGAATTAAATGTTCGTGAAAAAGCTGTACAATGGACATTTTCATGCGTCGTAACTCCTGAAGGGATGCATTTTTGGACTAACGTTTATCGGAACTTTTTTTCATCCTTATGAAAGCCCAATCCAATCCCCAATTTTGACTAACTATTCCCAGGACCACTCCTGTATAGAGAAAAAATATAAATTAAGCAGCTTATGATGCAAGCTTCACGTCGACGATCGGATAATTACCATATCCCAGAAATAGTTAGCCACCCAATAAATGATCGGGTGAACACCGCTGACCGACTGCAAATGCTTAGCTTTTATGTAACGCTCATAGACAATGAACAACACAAAGCTAGCTGGAACGAAAGACATTGCCACGATGATGAAAATGGCAATCAATACGTCGGTGCCTTGTAAGCTAAAACGAAAACATGCAAGAGCGTAAAGTTATCAATAAATTTACTGCATTTGAACTTTAAAAAAAATCCCTAAAATGAATCGACAATTACGAGGGCAGTCCAGAAAGTAGTACCCGTTTACGCATATCGATGGCGCCACCGATCCAAATGAAGCCATCAGTTTTTTCGTTGAAAGTGGCTGCTTATACTTGTGTGGATTCGTTGGAGATCGTGGATGGTGCCATTCCAAGGACTTGCGTTTGCTCTCAGGTGTCAAATGGCACACATAGGTTTCATCCCCAGTAACAGTTTGGTCGAGGAATTCATCGCAGCGTTGCTCGTAACGAGTCAAGAAAGACAACGCTGAACCCATGCGATTGCTCTTGTGCTCGTCGGAAATCATTTTGGGTACCCACCTTGTGCAAATTGCCCGTAACGATTTCGTGGAGCAGTGCTCGTGAAGTTTCAGGGAAATGCATATACATATCACTGAGTTTTATGAGCCGATCTTGCCTGATGAAATCATCGACACGTTTCTCGAGATCTTCGGTGATAACGGATGGGAGAGCCACAGTCCAGCGACTGACCACCAGATTCAACAGTGGTGCCAACAGACGCGTATCCGACATTACTGTTGAATATACCCTATGACGGATGGGCCTGAACAGTCGATGCATGGTTGCTGCACCCATGTTGACCAGGAGTCTTCGTTAACGACGTCTAGACTTTGCACGTGAGCACTGCCATTGGACCACAGACGAGTGGACCAAGGTCGCCTTCCCCGACGAGTCAAGGTTTTTGCTGCATAAGATTGACGGGCGATGGCGAGTGCATGTGAACGCCACGAAAAGAGACTGCAGGAGGCTATTGTGGGCCGGAAACAAGCTGGTGGGGGTAGTGTACATGTGTGGGGGATCTAACCAACCTGACCGCTGTTCATTGTGCACAATAGCTCGTCCCTTTTTGAAGTTACGAGCTGACGCCTTACAGATGACTCGTCCATAGTTCTCGTGTTGTAAACTTCCGTAACTCTGCTATGAATCTCGCTGAGACGGACGCTTTCTGCATTCAAAAGATGGATGAAGGCTCGCACTTCGCATTTGGCGGGATTTTCTATCTTCTTTTCCATTTTAAACCGTCGCAAAACTCAAACCACGCACCGAATGAACTCAAAATTCGACCTCAGCAAAGCTAACATGTTGGTATCTTATGCTTTCATTTGGATCAGTGGCACCATCGACATGCGTAAACGGGTACTACTTTCTGGACTGCCCTCGTATTCATTTATTGCCGATGCATTTTGGTATTATGCCATTATCAAGGCTGGCTAAAGAAACAGAATATAGAATGAGCAGGATTAAGGTGGCCACCAAAAAGGACCAATAATGGAAAATCCGGAGATCGCCGAGGCTGGAGGAGGCTGTGGCCTATTGAGCTTTGTGAAGTTAAGCAACATCGGGCACAGTTAGTCAGTGGATAGGTGACCACAACTGACGAAAAATGTTTACCTCCCTCCCCCCATACAGCAGAGGGCACGTAAAGCAGTCAGTCTCCGCTGTGGCTACATCTCTTCTCGAGGTTGATGTCAGTATAAACATCATTGCCAGAAGCAAAAACTACACGAGTGTTTATAAAAATGGCAACACCCTGACGGAATGGTCTAATCCATATGCAATTTGCAATATTTGCATCCAATGGGTCAGAGTATAAAGGATTAGATTTTCAGAGTAATTGCTCGAAAGAACACCATGCCTCGACGACGACCAAGGGTACCATATCGACAGCTGACAGACTTTGAAAGAGGACGCATAATTGGTCTGCGTTGCTGCTCGTGTAGGACGTAATGCAACGACAATTATGCGTGCACGGAGGCAGTGGAGCCAAGACAACAGGGCACGCCAAAGACCAGGCTAGGGAAGACCCAGCACGACGACACCGCGAGACGACAGACACCTCTATTGCACGTGTGTAGCAGATCGTACAGCCGCTTCCACAGCGTTAGCACGACAGTGGGGTGCTACAGTAGGCAGGACAATGTCTGCTAGCACTGTACGACACAGTTTGATTTCTAGAGGATTGACGGCACGAGTACCGTTGTTGCGGATTCCTTCGACTCAAAACCACCGGCGCCTCGGGTTGCAATGGGCCCGTCGACACCGACAGTGGCAAGCTGAATGGCAACGAGTTGTGTTTTCAGACGAGTCGAGGTTTAACTTGCAGCACCGTGACGGCAGGATACGAGTCGGAAGACGTCGTGGCGAGCGTGACCTTCCAGAATGCATCCTGCAGCGTCGTTCGCGACAAACGCCAGGGGTGAGGGTGTGGAGTGCAATCGGTTACCGTGGCCGTTCCCGTATGATTAGAATCCATGGCAATCCGAATAGTGACCGGTACGTCAGGGAAGTTGTGCGACCCGAGGTCGTCCCCTTCCTGCAGAACCTTCCAGGCGCTGTATTCCGACAGGACAATGCCCGACCGCACGTGGCCAGAAACGTCCTCACCTTTTTCCAAGCACTTCAGACGCCCTCGTTCCCCTGGCCTGCTCGTTCGCCAGACACGTCCCCAATCGAACGTGTGTGGGACAGGGTTGCTGCAGCAGCAACTGTGGATGAAGTGTATACCCGTGTAGACAGAGCATGGCAGGACATTCAATGCCACGACGTTTAGAGGTTGTAATTGCATCCCACGGTGGTTTCACCCGATACTAATGGGACAATAAAACGCATTGTATTGACCTGAAAATCTAATGGGTTTCTTTTCTCACCCATCATATGCAAATGCTCCAAATTTAATGCACATTGGGCTATTCCATCAGGGTGGTGCCATTTTTATAAACACTAGTGTAATACCAGTGACCCCATGAGAAAATGGGATGTGGGACCACCAAATAGCAGTGGCCCAGCTAAATGGTTGGAGCAACGTAATATTTTGCTTCCCTTTGCACGTCTTCTCGACTAGCAATCTCTCTTGCTCAGGGGCCAGTGCGATTGCAGTTTTGTTTTGGCTCATAGAACTGGATGGGTCATTTGAAAAACAAATGCACGACAGTAAGACACATCCCCAGGGCAATCGGAGATCTTTCGATTTTTGTGCTGGCAAAGTTTGGTCAAAATCAGCATGGTAAACGTTTAGGCATTCTCCTTGTACGTACAAACCAAGCTACTCATTGGGAACCCAACAACGGGAAGTTATTAGATAGACTGACGCAAAGCTAACGCACCCACCAGGACCAAAGATGTCCTGAAACCTTCTGAACAGACCTTGTGAACTTTTTAAGCCTAATGTCTTACCTGTAGCCATTCAAAAAGGCATCCCCCGAAGTGATCGACGTGTCCCCCGTCAGCATTTTAAATGTCGTAGATTTTCCTGCTCCGTTAACTCCGAGGAGGCCAAAGCACTAGTCGACGACAACAAAAAAAAAATAAAGCAAAACAAACACATTTGAAAACTGACAAAAAACGAAAGCAAAACATAAAAATATAAAATTTAAAATTGATGCAGTTAAAATAGACGTCCAAGGATTGGACAATAATATACAGGGTGTTTCAAAATTATGTACAATAAATTCAGTGCCGTATTCTTCAGGTGAAAAGAAGACGAAAACGTTGTATAGCACTTTGTCTGGAAACGATTTATTTACGCGATACAGCCAACTAAACCCGTGGCTCCAAATTCCAGGAATCGTTCAAAGTGCCCGCCACCAGCTCGCACGCACGCTTCGGCTCGTTACACAAGCGACCGTCTGATGTCACGGAAGAGTTCGTCGCCAGCATTACGAATGGTTTAGCATGCATTTTCGATTCCTTGTCGCAGATCCATCATGTTAGGAACTTGTGTGCCGTAGACGATCGTTTTCACGTGACCCCACAGAAAAAAGTCCAAGGGATTAAGGTCGGGTGATCTTGCAGGCCAGGCTACCGGTCCACCTCGACCTATCCACCGATTCGTGTATGCAGCATTAAGGTGTGCTGGAGCGCCATCGTGCACGAACCACATGTTAGATCTTATCAAAAGAGGAACATCTTCCAGTCATTCTGGCAATGCATTCTGCACAAACAAAAGATACGTTTGCCCAGTCGATCGTGGCGGCAACACATAAGGGCCAATTAAGTTATTTCCGACAAGTCCACACCAAACGTTCACGGAGAAACGCTCTCGATGCGCTCGAGCTCTGGTAACGTGCGGGTTAGCATCTGCCCGACGGTGCTGGTCGTGAGAATTTGCGATTCCTGTCCGGGTGAAGGTTGCTTCGTCCGTGAAAAGTATCTGGCCGAGACGACTAGGGTCTGCAGCACGACGACGTCGTATCCATTGGCAAAATCGTTGTCGGTGTGGATAGTCCGTCGGGTTCAGTGCCTGAACCGGTTGCAGGTGGTATGGATGCAAAAGCTGACGGTGAAGAATGCGCCAAACAGACGAGTGCGGAATGTGTACCGTGGAAGAAATACGACGGGTGCTTGTCTGTGGTTCATCATATACGTATGATGTCAATTATCACATCCTCCTCATACGGAGAATGTGCTACAGGCCGCCCTTTTCCTGTTTGACGGCCAAAGGAACCACGCTCCCTCAAATGTCTGTCGACAGATACAAATGTTTGGTTATTTGGCAAAGGTCTATTCGGAAAGCGTTCTCAGTAGAGTCTTGTTGCTTCCACAGCATTTCCGTCCGCAAGACCATACATTAGGTGCACGTCAGTGTATTCTGCACTGGAATACGTGTATGTGACTTTTTTTTTACGTAAATCGTAATGCGTATGTCAAAGCACGCAAACGTTGTGAAATTGCTCTTCCTAGTGAGTGGATGTAGAGTAATGGAAACAAGCGTACACAACTAATGGAACAAGCCTAAAGTAGGTTGAAATGGAACAAACCACTTTACGCTGGAACTGCTAAAATATCATCTGCTAACTACCGTGCTTCCTTCCCTACTCTATCATATTGGATTACTCGCAAACAAATCGTTTCCAGACACAGTGCTATACAACATTTTCGTCTTCTGTTGACCTGAAGAATATGTCACTAAATTTATTGTACAGAATTTTGAAACACCCTGTATAGAAACGAATACATTATCTTGCAGCTGTGATATTGACGACATGTTTTGAGTTGAAAGTAGAAATGATGGAATACCAGTTTGCTTACAATGTGTGATTAGCTTGGTTTCGTTTGTTTGGTATTAATGTCCTTTTCAACTGCTACGGTCACTTCAGGACGGCGTTATAAGGGCCGAAAATTTTGCCTCGCAAGGATTCTTTAACGAGAAACCGGCAAATGACTACACGGGACCGACGGCTTTACTTCCCTTCCGAAGGAAGTGCGTCATCTCAGGATTTCCCCTGAAAAATTCTTGTCGTCCTCGGCCGGGATCGAAGCAACGTACTCGGGCATCAGAGGTGATCGCGCAACCGCTGAGCCACCGAGGCCGATCCAACGTGTGATTAGACAGTCAGCTTATTACCAGGTAGGAAGCTTCAACTTCCACATTCACAATATAGAATCAAAGTTTATTGGGATGTAGAGAGAACGGCTTAGCTGGTGCCTCTACGACTGAATTCGCCGATTTATTTGCAGTGCTGCAAGATACAGTATCAAACGTTTTGGCAGCGTATACAGCTTCTGAGGAAACATTGTCTGATAAGCATAAGACTGGGTGACATTAGGAAGTTACTTTATTCTCGCTACGAGAAATTCTTTTGTACACGAAAACGAAAAAATTTGACGCCACTTCTGTTAAAATTAGACGATTCTCGTACGTTACAAAAATTTTTAGTTCTCTCGCTTAGTCGAGTGCCTGCTTGTGCCTTGTTATTGGCCAATGTGGCCATACATGCTCTATTCCATTTCTGACGCTAGATGGCGCTACTTAGACGTTAGTCATTATACTCGATAGTCGTTTCAGAGAGATTGCAACAACTATCGAGGCATCTCTTTGCTCAGCATTCCTGGGAAAGTGTACGCTAAGTGTCTGGAGAAGAGAAGTCGGGAAATAGTCGACTCCGAACTGTCAGGGGAGCAATGTGGTTTTCGATCTGGCCGAAGCACGGCAGATCCCATCTTTGCTCTAAGGCAAATCTTTGAGAAATCCTGGGAGGATGCAAAAGAGGTCTACGCTTGCTTTGTCGACCTCGAAAAAGCATACGACAGAGTTCCTCGGGATAAGCTCTGGCAAGTGTTGCAAGAGTATGGAGCGGATGGATTGCAATTACTGGTTGCGATCATGTCTGTGTACGAAAGCTCTGAGATGTGTGTCCGGATAAATGGCATTAAGTCAAGACTGTTCACTGTGGGTCTTGGACTCCGCCAAGGGTGCGTACTGTCGCCTCTCTTGTTCATTATCTTTATGGACTGGGTAGACGGGTAGCTGAGGCGACGAGCGTGTCTGTG
>JAHWFO010101521.1:3992-15247 GCA_023313115.1 Rhysida immarginata | reverse complement strand
TGTGTGCACAGGTCAGAGAATTAAAAATCATGATGCAACTCAAAAAAAGAAAATCTTTGGTTGAACAAGAATCCTCGTGTGATAGTGGCGCCATCCGATGGCAGAAACTGTCAGTGGTCAAACAAACAACAAGAAACAGAAAACGAATTTTATATATAAGATTACCTATTGGGGTAATAGACAGGATGTTAAAAACATATTATTGAACCAAAAAAATCTCTTTAGCTCACTGTAAAACTCTTTTTTGTTTAAAGAAGGGTATACTTACTGTAACAAATATATATATACTTGCTGGGTCAGGGTTAAACCAAATCTAAATGCTTATTCTCCAAGAAATAAAATTCATTCTTATGTTAATAGAAATAGCCAATACCTAGATCAGCCTTACTGTAGATTAAATAAGTCTCAGAATTGGTTTTCTTCAGCGAGTACCAGGATATTCAATAAATTGCCAACTACCAGTCATGACGTTAATCTAAACAAATTCAAATTGGGTGTATATGACTGGCTTTTATCTAATCCATTTTACGACATTCAGGAGTATCTGAACTTTTCTGAAATTCTTAAATAGTTGCCACCAGGAGCTACTGACAGCCGATTACATCAATCGCACCAACTACTGTAACTGGTTTTCTGTCACCTAGATTATGATCCCAACTTTGTGAATGAGGGGTTTTGGACAGATGAAGCTTGAAAATTTAGTTATTGAATTCTAAATTAACTAACTCTTGTATTTATTTATTTACTGTATTCATGTGCTTTTCTGTTATTCTTACCTAGTACCATGATGACATATGCAGTGTATAGTGTTTTCGAGGAAGGATAAATTGTATTGTAATTGTATTGATGACACTTGTGCAAGTAATCAGTCCATGAGATTTCACCCATACTACAAAAACCACGTACAACTATAGGCGATTGCGAAGTGGAAGACCGAAGGAGCATCAATAGCGCGACCACATACTGGAAAATCTAAAAAATTGACAGACAGGGAACATGAGACCCGGAGGATTTCTAGTGAAATGATTGCTGAAGATATCAAAACTTCTTCTTCAGGAGTTGCTAGCACAATCACCATTCATCAAAATCTCCACTTCCTGGGTTTCCACGGTCGTGCTGCTGCTCACAAATCCTTTATCGCTGACAACAATTCCAGGCGACGTTTGGAGTGGTGTAAAACTCACAGAAAATGGAACATAGGGCATTGGAAATGTATACTATGGATTGATGAATCACGGTACACGCATTGGCAATCAGTTGGACAAAGTTGGATTTGGCTGATGCCTTGAGAACGTTTCCTACCTGGGAATGTGGTCCCACTGTGAAGTTTGGAGGAAGTGGCACTATAGTATGGGGCTCTTTTATGGTTTAGGCTGGTCCAGCTTGTTTCTGTTAAAGGAACGACGAATGTGAGACATCTTGGAGAACTGTGCACTGTCAACATTTCGGAACAGATCAGGGATAGGTCTTTTCTGCATCAATATGACAATGCTCCTTGCCATAAAGCAAAGTCTGTACACGATTTATTTCAATACAACGGGGTCGAAGAAATAAATTGGCCTGCCAACACCTGTGGGATGAATTGGAAAGTCGACTAAGAACCAGACCACGCCGTCCTTCATCCGTGGCTGAATTAACCATTGGTCTGAGGCAGTCACGGAGAAATTTTCCAGCTTTTTAATACCAAAAACAGGTGGATAGTGTTCCTCAGAGGGTGGAGACTGTCATTGGAGAAAAATGGGATGACATCGCTTAATAATTCCTGTTATCTAAAGCCTGCGACGCAGGAACGCTGTTGTCCCTAAACTTTTGATCACATAGTTTGCAGCTGTAGGACGCCGTGCTTCTGAGTGAAAAAACTGGCCTGGGTGCTCTGATTAACCCTGTATAGATTAAGTTATTAAATGAAATAAACCCATTAAGAATTTTACTTCTAATTTGTTTTCTTCTCAGAAACTGCAAACGGAAATACATACATTTTGGCTTTTATTTACCAATTTATATATTTATATTAAATTTCATAGAAAGCTTAACAAATAAATTCTGTAGTCCGGTCATTTAGTGCTTCTGGCTGCATTAAAATATAAAATAACATCTAACTTGATGAACTCGTGTCAAATAGTAAGGTAAAGCAACATGAAACAAACAAGGTTTTTCAAATAAAGCATTTAAATCTTAATAATCTTCAGCTTCATCGACGACAACGGAGCGACATGATCTTGCAGTGGAATCGTATACTTCTCCTTCCTTACAACTAGGTGTAAATATAGATCCTACTTCTTTAAAAGAATCAGTTTGTTCTTGCAAAGAATTACTTTGTTCGTGTAGCATAGTAAAAGTGAAATTTACCATCAACATCAAGTGAACAGCTGCCATAAAAGCAAATGAGCTGGAAACTTCATTATGTAGACCACTTAGGTTTTAGAGATGACAGGCTCTGGAAAATTTAATATTTAATTAGTAAATTATTATTTTGCTCTCCTTATTGATACATATTTACGTAGGTCGCTTCAAAAATAATGACTTCTCTGTATTTATGCTGGTCAACGACGGCAAAGACGGATACTAGTATCTTAATAATAGATCTCTTTCTAATCTTTCCGCTTATGTTATGTTAATATTTGTTACCATGAAACAGATGTTACCAGTAGGCTGTCTGAGGCAAAGGCGTCTGACATGGAAATGCATTTGAAATACGTGTGTAATTGAATTCCTCTACACGGAAAAAACCCATGAAGTTTAGTGACGTTTGCTGAACTTTTATGGAGACCATAGTCAAGGCAAGTAGAGTATAAGGTATGCTCGATCATTGCCTTCCGGCTGTGGCTGACGTCATCGATGCTGCTGCCATCTCGTGAAAACCGGGAAAAACGGCCCGATCAAGCCACTGCTTACTATATGATCGGGCCGTTTCTCCCGGTGCTCACCAGATGGTGGGAGCATCGATGACGTCAAAATGACGTGAGCCAGACTCCCTTTGGCAATGATCGAGCATACATTATACTCTACTTGCCTTGGACCATAGTAGATGTTAGGTTAAGTTAAGTGCGTTTCAGCAATAATAACAGCAGCGAGTGACAATCATGACATGCTGGGCACTGTTCGTCGCTGGCAGAAACTGCATAGCCAACGGTAATGGCCATTTCGAAAACTGATGATTTTTGACAGTCAGTTTGCTCTATCAAATAGCGATACTGACGTTTTTTTTTATCTATTTTAGTTTTCATGGAAATGATCAGGAGCCATTACTTTTGGAGCGATCTTCTTAGATATATAAAAAGATAAACATTCAGAAAAATAAAATGGAAACTGTTCTATATGTATAAGAATCGTACAAATGAAAACGAAAATTTGTTTGGAAAAAAAAAGACGACGTGTAACTACGTAAGTTTTTGTTTTCAACAAGCGAAACCCCACGTGCAACTTGAACAATAGGTTGCAAGTGTTGCATCACGTGAGAGAGAACGATAGCTCGCGCTTCGAAGCTCTGCGAGTGAACGCTTCGTCCAAACAACAAACTGGAGTCCACTACACAGGAACAGAGAGCAATAATTCTTTTTTTGACATGTGAAGGAGTTTCAGTTCCTGAAATTCATCGTCGTATGCAGAACGTCTACGGAAATGACTGCCTAACCTTCACTCGCGTTTGGGCATTAAGCAAGAGGTTTTCGGAGGGACGGACATCATTGCAAGATGATCAACGGGCTGGACAAGCAAACCACACCATCACCGATAATTCCAAAGCCAAAATTGACGCTTCTTAAAGGAAAACAGAAGAGTCGTGGTTGCTAAAACTGGCCTTAGTCGTGGAACTGCTCACTCTATTATCAGGAATCATCTGCACTTCAGAAAAATATGTTCACAATGGGTCCCCCATCGTTTGACATCAGAACAACTTGGAGTTCGAAAGGCCATGTCCATGCAACATTTGACTCTCTATGAACAGGAAGGAGAGAGTTTTCTCGACAGAATCGTTATAGGGGATGAAACTTGGTGCTTTCATTTCCTGCCCGAAAGCAAGCGTCAAATTCGTCAATGGAAGCATTATGGGTCAACACCCCCGAAAAAATCAAAAGCAATCTCAAAAGGCACGGGGAAGGTGATGTTGACCGTATTTTTGATCGCAACGGCCCAATTTTATTGAACTTTCTTGAAGATTACGCAGCACGTTATGGGAAAGCATTGAAGGTATTGAGCGCGGCCATCAAATGCAAGCGTCCTGGAATTCTTACAGAAGGAGTGCTTCTTCTCCACGACAACCCGTGTCCTTACACCTCGAAAGCAACGGTAGACCTCATCAAAAATTTCAACTGGGAAGCAATGCAGCATCCACATTACAGCCCTGATTTATCCCCATGTGACTTTCACGTGTTTGGTGATCCCAAGAAACATCTGAAAGGCCGCAGGTTTCAGTCGGACGATGAACAGAAGGAAGAGGTTTTGGAATGGTTCCACACGCAACCGAAAGAATTCTTCTATAAAGGAATTACACGCTTCTTTACACAATAGGATAAATGCTTTAACGCATTTGGAGAGTATTTTTAAATTCCTTGTATACACTTTTGATAAAATAAATAATTTTCATTTTCATTTGTACGACCCTTATAAATCGAACACCTATTTCTGTTTTATATCGTAATATCCGAATGAAAGGGCGACCGTGAATGCAAGACCCGCCCTCCATTTTCCTCCCAGAAATTTTATCAAAACACTCGAACTGTAATTTTAAAACAAAGTCTTCGAGCGGAAAACTTTGTGTCTAGATTCTAAGATGACCTGCTATTTTTGACATGAAATTCCAAGAACAATTCTAATTCGGAGAATGTTGGCCATGTATTATGTTAATTTGTTGTCCACCCATCCCTTCGACATAGAAGCCCAACCACTCCCCTTCTTTTTATAAATACTTACATGGACTTCATGTTGTTATGGTAAATAAATGACTCACGCTGAGGTACTACCCCACTGAAGAACCAAGAAAATACAACAAGAATTTAACAATATACGAGAGAATATCGGAAAGTAACGCTATTTAATTTTTAACGGAGGAAATATAGCCGCATTGTAAAAGTTAACAGAGCTATTACGAAGGTTGAGTATATGTACAGACAATAGATAACAAGAATTGTTTCTGCGCACCCGAATTTCGTGCTATCAGTCGTTATAAATATGGCCGCCGCTAACATATCGTCTACAATGGAAGAACAGCGAGCTGTTATAAGGTTGCTTTTTGCATAGGGAAATGGTAGAAGTTAACGCTGCCGACTATGTGAACAATTCCAACGTGTTCAGATAAAGTAAAATGTTTCAGGAAGGAAGAGTTAACCTTGCCGTTTTGCAGCGTTCTGAGCGAGACTTTCGACAAGGACAGGCTTTGGCACTGTAAAGTCACCTGATCAAGATAGGTCTAGCAACAATTCAACCTTCATTATTTCCAACAAACAAAAATAAACATAGATTGCTAAAATCCAAGAAGGAAACAATGAAGGTTACATTGTTGCTAGACCAATCTTGGTCAGGTGAACTTTTCAGAGCCGGATCCTCTCTTTCACGTTAGTCTCGGCTCTGGGCGGCCAGCGTCAGCGGCATCACTAGCTATTATCGAGGATATTAACAACACAATGAGAGAAAACCTTCGCATTTCCTTGATGGAAGTGACTGAAGCGTTGGATTTCAAAAAGTCTGACACTAAAACAGACCGGCAACAGAATGTCGTGCAGTTTGCAACATCAGCAGCAGTACAGCCAGGAGGAAAATGCGTTTCTGAATGGCACTGTCACAGGAGATGAGTCCTGATTCTTTCACTTCACACCTGAGCCTAAACTGCAAGCATGATGCGGAAACATCACATTCTCCGGTTGGCAAAAAATTCAAAGATTATACTTATGCTTTTTTTGGATATTCACAGCATCCTATTCACAGAGACCCTGCGTCGTGGGTTGCCGTCAACGCCAACAGAATTTAACAAACGACCAGAAACAGGAAATTTTTTTAGACTTCTTCAGGACAACTCACGCTCGCAATGTCGTCAAAGCAAAACTAATCCGTTTCCGTTGGGAGGTTCTGGACTACCAAGCCTTCGGTTCTGACTTAGCTCCCTGAAGGAAGGGATTTCTGGGTGGCCAGAGGTTTGAGGCGACGAGAAACTCCAATTTGCCGTCGGCCATTCATTGGCTGTATTCACGAAGTTCTATGAGTGGGATATACTGAAGCAGGTGTAGCGTTGGAATGAAAGCCTAAAATATCAAAGTGAG
The DNA here is from genome assembly GCA_023313115.1 of Rhysida immarginata. Taxonomy (NCBI): domain Eukaryota; kingdom Metazoa; phylum Arthropoda; class Chilopoda; order Scolopendromorpha; family Scolopendridae; genus Rhysida; species Rhysida immarginata. Next base: position 8,993 of record JAHWFO010101521.1, on the reverse strand, counting down.
TATGTGGAAAAGAAGAAAATGACGTGTAGTTTCAGGCGCACTTAGTTGTTATACGTATGCTTTGTAATTTTCTTTGAAAAAAATGGCGTTTCTTTTCTGATATCTCCTCGTTGTAATGGCAATAATCCTAGACTCCTAACAAGTGAGAACGTGTACTATAATCCAGTAGGCCATTCGCATAATGTTCACCATCTTTTGCGTGACAAACGCTTAAAGCAGTTCACAATTCGCTTCCAATAGTGAAAAGTAGTCGGGTTTCAGTTATAAATTAGTCAGCATATCGCAGTTTTATTCATCTATACAGAGTGATTTTGAATTGAGTACAGATTTTTTGGGAGATGATAGAAGAGGTTCTTAGAAGTATTTTTTGTCATATGAACATGGAGTCCCCGCAGCTCCGTTTACTTACAATACTGCACTGAACAATCAAATGACACCGGGACGCAGTGTGCGTTGGTGGGCCTAGATTATTTTATTTTTAACAATTAACACAAGCAATCTACTGTAAGAACTTTTAAAGTAATTGTTTGCAAAGAAATTTCAAGGTGCACGTGCTTGTTTGTTGAAAAGTCTTAGGGTAAACTTCGTAAGGAGATTCCATGGTATCCAACCCCTTTGTAAAATACGATTAGTCCATATGTAAATGAACTAATCGCATTCTGGGAAAGCAGTAGGTAAAGCTTTGTTTTAAAAAGTTCACTTGATGTACTTTTTAAATGTGTAAAGTTAAACAAACAGTATGAATCGTTTAACGTGGAATGATTATGCAGACATGCATCTGTGTCTCGGTGCTGCTGGTACCATGGATGCAACACATGTTAACAGTTTTCAGCATCGTTTTTCGTTGAATATTTGGGCTGGCATGATTCACAATGTACTGATTGGGCCATATCTCCTACCATGCCGTCTTAACGGGCAAACATACCTTGGTTTCCTGAAGGAGGAGCTCCCTGGTCTTCTTGAAGATGTTCTATTAATGAACAGACATTTGATGTGGTTTCAACAGGACGGCGCACCTTCGCATTACACAAGAGCAGTTAGAGATTACCTAAATGAGACATATCCTGGTCATTGGATAGGTCGTGGCGGACCAGTTATTTGGCCACCGAGATCGCCAGATCTCACACCGAAGGATTTTTTTTATGGGGAAGCATAAAATCAACGGTGTACTCCGAACCCGTAGATACCGGAGAAGAATTGGCGGCTGGTGTTGTCGCGGCAGCAGGTGACATCAGCGACTGTGCAAGTCAACTGTTTCCACGCGTACATCAATCCATCATAAGGCGTTGCGAATTGTGCTATGAAGCATATGGCGGTCATTTCGAACAATTACTGTAAAAGTCATACAGTAGATTGCTTGTGTTAATTGTTAAAAATAAAATAATCTAGGCCTACCAACGCACACTACTTCCCGGTGTCATTTGATTGTTCAAATAAACGGAGCTGCGGGGACCTCATGTTCATATGACAAAAACACTTCTAAGGACCTCTTCTATCATCAAAAAATCTGTACTCAATCTCCACAAAAAAACTAATTGGAAATCTATAAATGAATTATTGTACGGATACCTACCTTCCATAATGCCTTTTTCTGACCCCTCCACCATTGACACAGCATACTTAACGTCTTTTCTCGATTCCCTCTTGCCCCCACACTTCTCAAAATTCTTCCCCCAACCTCGTTTATCCATCCTGCACCTCTGGAAAGCCTAGTTCATTATTTATTAAACCCACTGATACTGAGGAGGTATCATCCGTCATTCATGGTCTCAAACCCTCTCACCACCTGGACTCCCTCGGCATTAGTTCGATTATCTTGATCTCTGCTTGTTCAGGAATTTCCATTCCCCTCGCTCTATTACTCAACATCTCTATTTCCCAAGGCCTATTCCCGGAATGTCTCTGCTCTGCCAAAATTATCCCTATTTTCAAAAAAGGACACCGCTCTAATTTTTCTAACTACCCTCCTGTCACGGAATTTTAATGATTCCGATAGCATAGTTCGATCGTTTTCGCTCTAGAATATTTTATAATTCGGAGCGAAAGCGAAATCGACGTCGACAGCGTCATCGTCAGCATCACGACGCAGCAACCAATGAGGGAGGAGCGAGGTTTTCAACTGCTGTGTCGAGGCGAGAGCGGAGACGGAGAAGGAGAAGGAGTTTGGCGTCTACCGACGAACTATCGAGGAAAAAGAAGCTCTTGGCCACGAAGGGCACGGAGGGCATCGAGACTGCTTAGTCTTCGTTTCGCCGGAGGAGAAGGCTCGTCCTCAAGTCACCGCAACGGAGACGCCTACGGAGGCGGCGAGTGCCTGATTGTGTAATACCCTGCCGTGCGGAGAAGCTCCGTTGGCGGAGATTACTTACGAGGCAAAATGCGACACTCCGATGACATGAAAAGTGCCCGACGACGGCGTTCGTCGTGCTGCCCCGTGTGCCGAGTGTTACGGTCGCCGACCAGGGTTTCATCTTGGTGAGTGTTACTTTTTCAGTAGGCTGTGCGGCCGCATTGGTTAGAAAATCCTTCCCGGAATTAAGTCGCCATGACATGCATTTTTACACTCTGGTGTGTGGTCTTTGGCCCGGAGGCATGCGAGCCTATTTTTCGAGCCATTTCGGCTTCGCAATCATTAAGTTTTAAGTGAAGTGCGTTCTACCGTTCGTAGAAATTATATCTTGTGTCAAGTCACGATATTAGCCCAAGTTTCTTGTATTGTGTTTTAACGTCATCATTTCAACGTAATTTATTTAGCCAGTTATTGTATCAATTCTTTATCACAGGTCTCTCTTGTGACTTGGAGTCGCCGAAGTGAAAAGATTTCTACAAAGTGTGTAATTTCCTGTATTCCATACTGGTTGTAATTCTAATCTTAATGGACGACCCCGGACTTGGAACTTTTACCGATAGAGACTTTGTGATAAAATTTATTTATCTAGTTCGTGTCCTCCCAAATTGGAACATTTGAATTCGCGAGTGCGCCGTTCAGTGATTTCGTATGCTCTTGTGTTCGCTGCGAAGTTTATGTGAATTGTTACTGTAAATTTGTGTAACTGCTTAATTGAATTCCAATACACATATTTTGTTTAAGCCTTTGTATGTCATATTGTTTGCTAAATGTTTTACTCGTTAGCTGAGGGGTTGGCTCTTGTGTAATTGTTTTAAAAACCGACCCAGTTAACTTGCTGTTTTTCTATTTTGGCTTATATCAGGTGTCTAGTATTAAGCGATTTAACTTTTTAGCTAATAGGCTATTGTTCTTTGTTTAGCAGCTTCAGCTACTTATTACATTACCTTCTAGATTTGGACATTTCACGGCTGATTGGATATATTTTTATGTGAGTACCATTTTGTGACATCTATTTGATTGTTTGATTGACTTTTGTTTGCGTGCGTGACCCCAGGCGTGCCTCGGGTGTCCACGCACGCACCACCCACCACCATCCAGAGGAAGGACGTCGCCCCCACCAACCATGGAGCGGATGGTCCTTCTTACTTTCGACGGGCGTTACGCCGTTTGTGAGTTGATGAAGGCGATCTATGCCAGGACCGGCATAGCACCGAGGTTACCATCGGAAAATCCGTCCTTCATCTGTTTACAGAAACTGTCTTCAACGGAGGCCAGGATACTTTGTCAGTCCAGGAGCATTGCGGATCGCCTTATCGCCGCAGATCATGTTAAGGTGGGTAACACCACAGTTTCGTTTTTCGCGGCCGATCCAATGCATTTGGAAATTACTGTTAGAGGGATTTGCCCTCTGTTGTCGGACAATTATGTAAGAGGTTATTTTCGGGAATTTGGCGAAGTCCTAAAGTTGTACCGGCCAGACCATTCCGATACACCCGGTCTAGAGAGTGGAGATGTCCTTCTCGACATGAGGCTTGAGAAGGAAATCCCGGACTCTATGCTTATGCATGGAGAACGTATTTATGTTAGTTATAAAGGCATGAGAAAGTGCTGCTGGTATTGCCGCAGGAGCACACATGTCAAGAGGGATTGCCCTCTGTTACATAGATGCGACTTTTGCTCTCGTCTAGTGGGCAGAAACCACCAATGCCCTGACAGTGTTCCTGCGGAAGAGGCAGTTTCTCCAGCTTCAATGCCATCTTTGAAGCACCTAGAGGCTCAAGAAGACTCGTGCCAGCGTAATACTCCATCTACGCCTGTCGATGCGGATTTGCCACCTTCTGCTTCAGAAGACGTCCAGGAAGAAGAGTCTAAGAGCTCTAGGGGGGAAGATATGGATTTGTACATCGGTCCTCAGCTCACCATTGTGGAAAATGTTTCTTCTCTGCCTTCTTCAACACGCTCGACTAAATCCCTGAGTGTGTCATCTCTGCCACCTTCGTCGTTCCCGAAAGCCTCTACAGCTCCGCCAGCAGCACCAACTGGATCTGCTAAGGTTGCTGACCAGAGGGAGAGTCGACCCACATCGAAACGTCGATCTCGCCACGGCCGCAAGAAATCCCACTCGCATTCTAGCGAGGCCGCCAAGGAAACTAACTCTGAGTGTGAGCGGGACCGTTCACCGAACATTAGATCTTCGTCAGCCAGTGGTCAGCAGTCTTTGCCGGGATCGGGTCAGTTCCCTCCTGGCAAGTCGTCAGAATGAAAATTATATCATTGAACATTAGATCCTTAGGCTCTCTTTTTAAGCAGTCGGTGCTTTCTACGTTTATTGCTCTGCATTCACCAGATATTTTGCTCCTGCAAGAGGTCAAACTGGCACCCTCGCAGGCGTTGTTCAATCTCGATAGCCTGCGCAACCGTTGGCCAAAAAGCCAGTGGCATATTAATTCTAATTCGCCTCATGGGCAGGGGTCGTCATCGCCATCTTTGATCCTAATATCCAGGTCCCACACAAGGTGCAGGATCACGATTGCAGAGTGATAGCGTTGGATTTAGTAGTATCTGGTTTCCGGTTCCGACTGCTTAACGTATACGTTCCATGTTCTTCAATAGAGAAACGTAATTTCTTTGAAGAGTTTGACTCTTATTTG
>JAHWFO010101503.1:0-14679 GCA_023313115.1 Rhysida immarginata | reverse complement strand
TTAAAAACCTAAAGTGATTTAAACTGTTAAAAACCTAAAGTGATTTAGCCTGTTAAAAACCTAAAGTGATTTAACCTGTTTTAAAGGTAAAAAAAAAAAATGTATCTGTTTTTAAATAAATATTTGTATTTTTTAAAAATAAAAAGATGTTTTGTCATTCATTCACTTGTTTTTACCCTTTTTCAAAAAAAAAAAAAAATTACAAAGTTTTAAAATTTATAGGAAATAACAAGATGTTTAATTTTTTAACTTTTTACACTTAGTTAAATTGCTCAGTTTAAAAATATTAAAGGACAAGATATTTAATTGTTTAACTTTTTACACTTAGTTAAATTGCTCAGTTTAAAAATATTAAAGGACAAGCTGTTTAATTGTTTAACTTTTTTACACTTAGTTAAATTTCTCGGTTTAAAAATATTAAAGGACAAGTTGTTTTTTTTTTTAAAACTTTTTTACCCTCTTAGTTAAATTTCTTGGTTTAAAAAAAAAAAATTAATGAAAAAGCTGTTTTATTTTTTAACTTTTTTACACAGTTAAATTGCTCTGTTTAAAAAAAATTACGTTTACTTGCTGTGTTTAAATTTTAATCTTTTAAATTATTCTTCCTGAATCAACGTTGATTTTGCTCATTGGTACATCTACAATAATTTAATTGTTTGAATACAATTGCCTGTTGTCTTTCTCATTCACATCTCCTAAAAACTGAAGTCTGATGAAAACAATCCAGTGTTTGTATACTAATAGGATACAACTAACACCATTGACATATGTAAACACTACTTAACAATTGTTTTACATTTTCATTTCATAACTTCTGTTTTTATTTTTTAAATTAATTAATTTCTGTTGAATTTGTTACCATTTAAATAAGTCAATACATAAATAAAAAATAAAAATATCAATTTACATAAGACACATTAGTTTAAATTTTATTTTTCCAAAACTGTTTTTATACAACTTTTAAAATACAATTTTTGATACAATTTTTTTTTTTTTTTTTACAATGTCAAATGTTTTAATCTTAAAATAATAACGATTAACTTTAGTCATACTCAAGCTTACCCATATTAACTGTTAAATGCAATGGATGTTGAACACATTGGTTTGTACGTGACTTTTTATTTAATAACCATAAATACTACTACTGCAGCCATTTACTTTTTATTTTGACTTGAATATAAAAAACTCACTGGGTGTTTTTTAATACTTCACCGCAATACCCATAAGGGTAACTCTTTGCTAAATTTCCTGAGATTGTGAATAGTTTTTGATTAGTGCATCTGTAGATTTTTTTTGTAGGTTTATTGTGTAGAGTTGCAGCTGTTTTGTTACGTACTAGATTGAAGTTCACAGGTACTTCGACCGATTTGAGCAAACCCTCTGTTTCACCCTTCACAAGTTCCTCAATCATTGCTGGTTTAAGGGTTTCTGATGCGCTTCTCGTTAACGTGATGCCTTTCACTTTTAGTTCATGAGATCCGTCCGAGAAGTGCAGACAGTAATTCTTAGCACCTGCAACAACCAGTTTCTCAATGTGTACGTTTGATCTGTATTTTTGAGCAACTTCGTCAGTCAGATCTCCTAGATTATGACCTCTTGGTAGTAAATTAATGCCTCTTGGTTCAAGGTAAATGGCCGAATCTGTGTCACAATAAAGGGCCCGAACACCCAAAACTTTTAAAATTTTATATAATTCTAACCGGCCTTAAGATGTCACAAATGAGGCAATAACTACATTACCCTTTAAATGAGTGGTCGGATGAGTTGTTTTATACGCCATTAAGATAATGTCATCATTTACGATATCGAGATCTGTCACTTCAATTGAAGGGGTGTTAAAAAGTTTATAGTATTCTGAGAAACTATCAACAAAAACGGTTTGTTGTTTTGCATTGTTCAGGCCCAGAAAAACCCACGCATTATTTAAAGAAAGTTTACATATACTGCGTAAACCGGGATTTTTTTCAAACTTTGATGGGTTTAGTATGATACCTTCCCTTTTGTACACATCTTTCAAAAAGGTTTCTCTCTCGGCCTGAGTGTTGGCATATGAAGGCCAGTCCGAGGCTTGGATTTTACCCCCAATAAGTGTTCACATATTCACTGAAAAAATGTTTTTCCCCAGTATCCTTGTTGTATGCAAATTGTTTGTCATAGTGCCATACCTCATAAATTTTCACAATGGTATAACCTTCTTCTAACGCCTTATAAAACTCGGGGGTAGGCCAGGTCGCGGTCAATGCCCGTTCAACATATGTGTGAGGACATAATTTATTCAACTGTGATTCAACACATGTGCGACAAAGGGGGAAATGCAATAGACTGTTACAACGATAAGGTAACACAGGTATGAACAAGTTCTTAGGTGGGAGTTCGGTTGCTTTGATCAAACCAAAGTATGCATACAGTTTGTGAGTATAACCTGTTTTAATCACGATAGGATGCCCTTTTGGATAATTCTGTCTCTTATTTACCGTGGGATATAACGATGTAAAATCCAGATATGTAAGTCGTTCTGCTTCAGTAGCCTCTGTAATACCGGTTGTGAAATTTTCAGTGCGTCCACCGTAAAAACCATCGCGTGGTGAAATGAATGTTTCTGGTCCGAATTGTAGCGTTTCACAAAAATGCTTTAATTCGTTTTCGCATTTTAACAAATCAGAAAATTCACATTCCCATAATGTTTTGAACGTGTGATCGGGTAGTTCTGTTTTTAAAAACTCCATACGCTCGAGGGTACACTGAAAATTTTCTGCATTAGTAAGTCGGCTCTCGACATTATGTTTCGTGGCAAATGTGCATTTAGGACATGAATGGTAATAACATCCGTAAAATTCATAAACTATCTTTTTGCTTTCACACCAACCGTCCAGAAGATATGGACCGATGCGTTTCTCAGGTCCATTCAGAGCTGAAATGATTTGATCATGACTTTGATTGCTCCCAAGCTAGCCATTGTAAGGCTTTTTTGCTTTGCCGGTTACGCATCAACTAACCTAATGGCGGTATCACACCCATTGAATAAGCATCGAGAAATTTTTCCCTAAGCACTCTGATTGAGAAACCAGCGATGGTCACATCACGTCCTAAAAAAGGGTTAAAACCCGTGAAAGACTCCATGATAGTAGCAAATTTTAGGCAACCCTCACGCAGTAGCATAACATCACTAAGGCAATACTGAGTTAGTTCGTGTATCATATTCCATTTCTTACCAACGCGTAACTTCTCAGTCTTGTACCAAAGTACAAACTCTTTATACACGGACTCTTTCATTTTGTCAGGTGAGTACAGTTCCATTTCAGGTAGTGCACCTTCGTAATGTAGAGTTTTGTTCAGTAGTGCAAACGGAAAGAAACCTTTCTTATGCTCCTTGATACCAAAGGCGTGTGGGAAATCACGCAGAGGTAATGTTATAAAGGATAATGGATCGAGAAAACGGATTTTAGCTTCTTTAACCTCTAACAATAACACCTTTGTATCGCGGTAAATCACGTTAGGTTTGATACCTTGTTCAAATAAAAATTTCATCAAAAAAATATTGGCAAAGCCAGCTAGGTTGTGAGCTAGTATTATTGAATTCTCAAAGGTTTGTTGATGGTTTTTAATTTTACCCCGATTCACAGGTTTTGCAAACAAAAAACTCAGGAACTCGGAAATGCATGTATCCCCGTAGAACACCTGTTCAATGTAAGTACCTGAGTCATCTGGATAGCTAAGAGCTACTAACACAGGCAGCAATTCACCTGTGTTAATCACCCTCGTTTCCACGTCAAAGTATAGGACTCTCGGTTGTTTTGCACTGTGTTGTTTTGTTTTCCCCGTGTCTATACGCTCCTTACCTGTAAGAACGTAACAAAGACCCCCTTCGTATCTTCCATGACAGCGGTTGCAATGTTTCGGATCACAATGATGATTTTTTTTCACTTCATAAATCTTTTTACTTACAGTACATCTGTGATATGCATCACAGGGTTTGTAACAACGGGTCGGGTCTTGATGTACCCTGTAATAAGCTCCCCCTTTGAAGAAACGATTGCATTTATCACAGAGCACGTAAGTACATTTGACTCTCCGTGTATGTTGACCACCACATAGGTTACAACGGCCTCCACACAAATGAAGTTTTTTGTTTTTGGAATTGTGAAAAAGGACACCACAACGCTCGCAAAAACCTCTTTTTCCGTAAAACCCATGTAAATTTGTGATCACGTCGTAGTGGTTACCACTATGTATAAGACGTAACGTATGCGTGGGTCTTGGACTCAGAAATTGAGAGGGGTAAAACAAGTCCTGAATGCTTGTACAGGTGTGCACAACAATCTCATACTCAGGCGCCAGTGTTGTCTGAAATTTCTCTAAACACTCAATTGTACCAGGTTGTGTGTGATCTACACAGGCCCGCGCGCATAAGTCCAAGGCATTATTTAGCTGAAGTGTGCTCTCTGGTCTTCTAATAGCCTTATAAACTTTTGTATACTGTTTGATTAATTCCTCATTACCTTGTTTACGGGCAGCACACATTTCAGCATGAGCAATCGCAACTACTAGAGCTCTAGGGAGACAATAAACATCAGAGTTTTTGATCACCACAACAGAGGATTTCCTTGCTAGGTGGTCTGACGCTAATACAGCTTTACGATCAGAGCAACCCGTGGCTGGTATGGGTTTTTGTAGAAGCACAACATGGATATCCAACAACTCATCCATCATCAAGTCCTGATGTGATTGATCCAAGGCCTGTATTGCATCAAACAACATCTTACTGCTGAAACTACTAACCCTACCAATACGTAAATTTACAGGGTCATTTAAAGTGGGGGCCCGTATACAAATTCTCGCATGGTCATAGATTGGGTTGTTATTCCTTAATATACGCTCAAAAATCTGGTCAAAAATTAACATTAACGCAGAGGGAACTTCTGCGATTGGTAGTCTTTTCATTCCTTGAAACGTCAATTCATATGTGGTTGTTTTAACTTTATTTACGAGAATACGAGGAGCCACGTTCACGTAACGTATAAAAAGCTCCTAGGTCTGAGTTTACTGAATGATCACTGTGATTAATACCTGGGATTGATGAGGAGTGGTCCGCAAGCATTGATTATTAGACCTAGTTATACAAATAATTGGTTTTGGTAACCCAATAATTGAGGCCGCAGGGGAAGGGTTTGGTATTGAGGCATTTACAGATTTCTTAGTAAAACTTGTATGTTGAGCTGCCGAGGTCGTAGGTCTGTCTGTATTAAAAACAGTGCTGGTTTGAGCTGCAAACCCCTTATGCTGGTCAGAGGGTGCTGCTGTAACAGGCGTCACACCCCTGCCTCTTTGATACTTTAGTGAAAGTTTACACCTCTTCATACGCCAATCAGGTTGAGGTACATACATTCTTTTACGGGTTTGTGAACCATCGAGACAACAGGTTAAAGACCTCTGTTCTGATGGCTTTGGTTGGTTTGATGGTAAACAGGGCAATAGAGTTTGAGATGGTTTTTTTATTGGCGAGCCGGGGTTGCATGATCGCATAGAGCTTTCTTCAGCCTCATCATTATCATCATTTGTCTGTGTCCCGAGACCCTGAACAGGTTGAGATTGTAGGTGATTTGCCTGGTTCAAACAAAGATTGAGCAGTTGACTCTGCGTTAAATTATAACGATACAAACATAAATCTAATGCTTGGCTTTGCGTTGCCAGTGTATGTACCTCAGACCCCGAATCAGTTCTTAATTGATCACGTACACACAAATTTAATGGTGTCAGCCATTATGTTTAAATTTTTAAAAAAAACAAACAAAAAAAACCCCAACCTTTAAAAAACTCCCACAAGTGTATACATATAAGTCAAAGCTGTATTATGAACAAAAATGTAAATGGCACAATTTAAAAAAATCAAACAGTGTATATATATAGTTAAAAAAAAAGTCAAATGTTATTTATTATAAACCCAAAATGTTATTTATTAAAAAACCCAAAATGTAAATGCAACGATTTAATTACAAGCAAAATAGTAAAACTTGAAAGAAGCAATTAAAAAAATTTTAAAGGAACCAATTTAAAAAACAACCTGAATTTAAAAATACCATCTCAGTAAATAAACAAGGCAAAACTGAATTATGAACTAAAATGTAAATGGTTCCATTTAAAAATTTCAAAACAGTGTATATATAGTTAAAAAAAAAAGTCAAATGTTATTTATTATAAACCCAAAATGTTATTTATTAATGGTTAAATGGTTAGATGATAGACTTTGCAAAATATATGATACGAATCGGGTAAATCAACCTTTAATAAGGATTGTTGAATTTCAAAGGCAAAAGTTTCAAGTTCTTCCATTTCACTCAAACTAGATAACGTATGACTTGTGATACCACCACGTCCGTATTTAGCAACTGTTGTTTGATACTGGAAAAAAGAAACATAGGGACAGCCTTTATAGTAGGTGCTACTTGGTAATACGTATTCCAACAAACGCGTTGTAAGACTTCGTTTGTCATAGAGTATTTTCACATAAAGCTTAACTTGTACATAAGCATAAACGCTTTCACAAGCTTTTAATTCTGCAAGTATACAGTCAAGTTTTGTCTTAGCTGCCTCTCTACAATTTTCAAGTACTTGGTAATCAGGACTCCATTTAAAGAGGATATTACTCGAAAGGTCTTTAAAGCCTTGTTTATAAAAACCGAAGCGTTTAATACATTTTTTCAATATGTTAACTCATATAGTATAGGCATAGCGTTGGTATTCAGTTTTGTCGTTGTTGAACTAGAGAGAAAGAGAGGATGCACACTATTCAGAGATTGAATACACGAATGATGCGTTGAAATGTAAGGAAAAAAATATTTACCAGTTTTGATGGGTTTCGGCCTACTGCCTTGTCGCTACATGTATTATAAGTAGGGTCGGTAAATTCAGAATCTTCACCCTCTATATAACCTAATTCATTCGTACACAATGGAGCGAATAGGTCATCCAGCGTCGGTTTATCATCCTTGTTCCCTAAATGCTCTACATCTGGCTGTGTGTATTCTACTGTTGGAGTAATGGTTAACGGGGATGGACTACGATTGCGCTTGATTGGTGTGGCACATCGAGGTATGGGGCTTCCAGTAATTGTGGTATAATGGAATGGTTTACGGCGCTAAAACAATAAAAACAAATCATTAACCAATGTCAACACAAGTAAAAAAAAATAAATAAATAAATAAAAAAATCGCCCTAGCTCCTATTCAACAACAAGATCTTAAACAACACGAAAGTGTTTTATAAAACATTCAAAACATGTATATTTTTTTATAATAACCTGTAACACGCGGATAAACTCCCCGGTTTGGACTGAGGCCTTAGAATTTGGAAAGGAACCACATGAAACCTCCGTACTATCGTTGTTTGCCTGAAAAAAACGAAAATACAAGTCCAGGAATCAAAGAAAAAAAAAATTAATTAAGGTAAACCTATAAAGAAACGTCCCCAAAACGGCCGCGAATGCGAGTAGCAGATGTAGATAAGGAGTTTATGTAACATAAAAAAATTTCACAAACTTGTCTATTTATTCCAGATAGTAATTTATGAAGTATATATTTCACGAAAATTGTTTAAAAGAAAAGAAATAATTATATGTTCTATAGTATCAATTTTTAATACAGCATGACCATCTGTTTGCTTCCATTTAAAAAAAAAAAGAAGAATTTAAGCATAAGATATTCAAATTGGCAATAATGCAGTAATAGGACGTGTGAATGAACTATTTCTGGGTCTGAACACAATTTTTATTAGTAATGTATATAAAATAATTAAAGTAACTGAAAATTATATAGAGGCAATTGAAGTTTTTTTAACAGACCTTATAACAATTCCAAAATCGATTTAACATCGATGTTTTTGTCGAATGTTTTTGGAAACATCGATGTTTTCTGCAAATCGCTCAGCACTACCGTTATCTTGCGCTGTTACTTTATAGGCTTACCATCAACTTAAATAAAAAAAATAATTACCAAGTCTGGCAATGAATTAGAACGATAGAATCCGAGTTTTGGCGAAAACACGGGTGAAATAGAGGTGTTTTGAAAATCAGGTGTATTCTGTGCTGCCACTAGGTACAGGAAGATAGGCCGACAAACTATTTTAACTTTTAGACATAAAGAAAATCCCCACACCCCCATTGTTAAGAAAACTTGTAGGAATCAAAAAAAAGCAACATATTGCACTCACTTCTTATTATTATTACACAGGGTAATTGTCTCAAACGTTAGTTTTAGAGGTGCGAACAGAAATACGCAAGGCCGGAACACGTTGAAACAAAGCACGTGCACAGAAAAACTAAGAGAGAAGAAAAAGCGAATTAACATTTTAACCGAACAACTTAAGTGTTGTTAATTGTTAATTGTAATAAAAACAATAAAAAATAAAAGCTCAAAAAGTCACCTGTATTGATCAATAGAGTATCAACCTCTCAAACAAATTAAAATGGCCGAGGAAGGCTGTACAAAACAAAGAATTGGCAACGGAAATTAAACTCTCGTAAATTAAGAAGTGACTTAAGAAAAACGTATAAGTTCATTTTGTAAGAAAATAAAAAATAAATATATATACTCACAGGGAATCGCTGAAGCTGAATGGTATTGAAAACAAGGAATCAAAAATGAATTCGTAAGAAAACACAAAGACATACTTAATGGCGACCTCTTTACAGCAAGAATACGAACAAGGAATGAAAAACATAACATGGAGGCCAACAAAACCAGTACAGAGGGCGTTAATCCAAAAATTAACTAATCACAACACAGAAGACATATTCAAGATGAATGAGGAAATACACCAATCATCAAATGCGAAACAAAGAACCAAGACCCAAGGCACCATGTGACCTAGAAAACGGGAGCAGGTTGCCAGCGTGTCTAAACAAAGGCCTTTTTTTTTTTTTTTTACCTCCCCTGAATGTATGTGAAAAGGAGATATGGTGTCAACAAGTAAAAACGAAACAGATGTACAAAACACGTACTTTTAATGAAATTTTTAAGAAAACCATGTGAAAAAAGAAAATTTCGAAAAATTTATTAGAAAATCAAACTAATGTAAAACACCCACAAAAATAAAAACAACGGTAAAACATTATTATAATTATCTGGTTACTTATGGAAAACGTTAACTCGTATAACAAGAATGCGATTTATTTATTTATTACAATTAAAAAACGAAAAGAACGAGTATTCATTCAATACACAAAGAATACATAGCATAGCAAAGTCAAAAACACAGGTCTGTTTTTTAATCCTATGTCTATTGTGCAGAGAGAAAAAACAAACTTTTATAGATTTTATTTCATTTTTTCTTGAATGAACTTTGACAAAACTTCACAGGGTTTTTTTTTTTTTTTTTTTTTTTTTTTTTTTTAAAGACGGCTCTTAAAAGAATATATTTAAAACGTTCATGGAAAAAACGTGCGCATGTTGTCGTTTGTTTTGGGTTGGAAATTGGTGATGCGAATTCTAGCCTTCATAACAAAAATACAAGAGTGAAATTTGCCACAGAGAAAAAATAAGAGACGCGAAAAACGTCCATTGGGGCATTTGTTCAAAATGTAAAAAACAGATTATGCATAGCAAAATTATGCTGGAAACGCCATAGAGCTAGGAAAACCACTCTAAAAAATTTGAACTTTTAAGAGAATTAACTTATGAGAAATCTATCCCCTGTACAGATTTCACAAACGTGAAATTTCACACCAGGCTAAATCAGCAGAGTGAAAAACGGCCCCCCAACAACAAGCGACTTTAACAAAATCAAACGTACACCTCGGAAAAAACTTTTTGCTGAATTGATGTACAGTCGGAAAAATATTTTTATGTCTCTGTAAAAAAATGTACGTATGTATGAACAATTAAGTAACAGGGCAATAAAAACATATTATTATTATTATTTTTTATTAATAAATTGGATCCAATACATCCATCCAGGGCCTGTATGGCCAGAGGCCGACGAGTTGGGTCCCTGGATGGACCTGGCCGCACCACTCCTATATGACGGTCCCCCCCGCCCGGGGGGGGGGGGTAAAGATTGGCTATCACAGATGGTCACCCAGCCAGTGACAAGCCGTGCCTGATGTAGCTTAACTTCACAGAAATTGTATTCAGTGATAGGCCACGGCCTCCCCCATATGCATCAAAACATTACTGAAATGGAATAATTGAAGCTTATTATTAACAACATTACAACGAAAAAAAATTTGAGAGATGGAACAAAAAAGAAATTTATTATTAATACGAAAAATATATAAATTTATTATTAAGGCGCGATTGTACAGAAAAAATCATGTCGCGTATTGTGAAATATTGCAACGAAAGATGAAAATGCAGCTGAGGTTGAGAGACAAAGAGACCTTTAATCCTATAATGGGGGCTGTCCATCCTTAGTGAAAGATGAGGATAGCAAAACAAAACAAAAATTCATATTTAATACGTTTCAGAGCAGGGCTACAGAGAACTTTAATCCGATAATTGGCTGTCCACTTTTAGTAAAAGAGCACAGCAAAAAATAATTTCAAAACGTTTCAGAGAAAAAGTAAAACAGAAGGTTTGGAGGGGTCACACTGAGAGGTCAACGAAACCAAATGTCAAAAGGTCACGGATAGAAACAGTTGTGACCCCAAAAGAGCACTCTAGGTGTTTCTGGAACGATGTGGAAAGCACGTGAACGTCATCATCACCATGACAACATGACGTCAGCGGTTATCGCGGGAAGATTCATATGTTTTAGACATACACTCAGAGATATACTAGCCGAGTAACTATCCACACATCCACACACACGCGCCGACGTCCCCACTCTGAAAAAAAGATTAGAAGTAGAAGCCTGAGAAATGGAATAAGAACGGGAAAAAAAAACCTGCTCAACATTGTAAGTAGAGAGATTCACATTTTTTTTATTTATTTATTTGTTTATTTTTTTTTTATTTTTTATCTCATTAACGAAGTATAACTTTCTCTCTCTCTCTCTCTATAGTACAAGGTATCACAGTCATGGCCAATACATTCAAACCGGAGAGTGGTTTTATATACTACAGCGAGAACGCATTTTGCGGGTTGTACGAGGTACGAAAACTTGATGAACGAACCAAAAGACAGTTGGATATATATGGCTATAGGCTCAAAGCCCATTATTCTTTTTTATTACCCGAAGAAAACGAGATAAAATTCAGTCAGGGTGATTGGGAGCGACTCAAATCCATCAATTACACATTGCCGGGCCAGAGTCGTATTTTTTCAGGAAGTCTACCTTATTCTGCATTACCCGGGATCATAAACCATTGGAAACGCGTCCCCATGCGATTTTATGCGTACGGTGGTCTTCGCTGTCTCGTTTTGAGCCGATTACTCAGTGAGGAAGTGACAAACGCAGAAAGAATCTTACCAGCCCTGGCCGAAAACACATGGATGAATCCTATATTCCGTAACAGAGCCAACCGAGTCCATTATGAAACACTGAGCGCCGCATATTTGTTGGCTGTAATGCTCGAGATTGAACATTTTACCGACTGTAAACCGAAAACATGCGAAATGGGTACCGAAACAAACCTCTCTCGCCCCGCTGATGCAAGCAGTGACTCCGACGATGACGCAGACTACGCGATTGAAGACGACAATGACGAACTCTTTGAGAGAATCGCAGAAGACGAAATCGACCTAGGGCGAACGTGGAGAAACCCAAACGAAGTACGAAAAGAAGAAAACAAACAAACAAAAAAAATAAAAAAAAAATTGAATAAAGAATGAATAAAAGTATGAAAAAATAATAAAAAATATAAAATAAAAAAAAAATACAAAATAAATAAAAGGGTGAATAAGGGAATGACACAGGGTATTTGTGGGGTATTTGTGAAACCAGCTTTCACATACCCCCTACAAATACCCTGTGTCATGCCCTTACAAGCAGGTCCAAAAAGGACCAACGCCCGAATAAAGGCCAACGCCCAATTAAAGGCCAACACCCAATTAAAGGCCAACGCCCAAATAAAAGGCCAACGCCCAATTAATGGCCAACGCCCAATTAAAGGCCAACGCCCAAATAAAAGACCAACGCCCAAAACAAGGGAGGGAGGTGGTGGGCCCTGTGACATCAGGAAGGGTAGGGGGTGGTGGGGGGTCACGTGATGCGAATACTGCACGCTGATTGGTGGAAAAACGGTGCGCCTAGGCCACGCCCACCTCATTAATATGCGTACCAACGTGGTACTTATCTACTCTTGCCATAACCATGAATATCGATTTTTTATCGATATTTATCATTTTTCCGAAATCTGAGGTAGACAGTGACCTTCCTCATGCTTTGAAGGTCATGTATGCGAAATTTTATCAAGATCGGAATAAAACTGTAGATTTGTATAAAAAACATACAAACAGACCCACCCACCCACACACACACAAACAACCTTCTTTATATATATAGAAGATTTTCCCCCTGAAAAAATCCTCATCGTCCTCGACCGGGATCGAAGCCACATCTACGGGCATCAGAGCAACACCACCTAGACAGAAGGCCTGATAACGGAAACGTCATACACTGTTACATCATCATTAGTCGACCATTGTTAATCCTATTTCTACCAATAATAAGCCCTAAATTTGGTCGACTATTATGATGTAACAATGTATTATGTTTCCATTATCAGGCCTTCTGTCTAGGTGTTGATCAGAGGCGATCATGCAACCACTGAGCCATCGAGGCCAATAAGGAAAAGTAAAGTCGTCTGCTAGACAGAGAGTAATGTCCAAGCAAATGGCCAGAGAGCGCCAGTGGAAAAAAAACACGCTTTAAAGAACTGAGTTTTCCATCCTGTATTTCTTCATCCATGACCATAGCCAAAGTAATTTTTTATGGCCTATTGTTGCAGAAACTTTATTCTGCATTGTAGGACATGACATACATTGTTGGTCCGCGAATATCGTAGGCTCATGTCAGACAGACAGATCAAGCAAAAATATTATTTTACCCTTTCCCCTTTGGGCCAACTTGACACTCGGCACATGTAAACCTTACCCTGATCCTAACGAACATCTGGTGCAAATAGGAGCTCAAAGGGATAAGTGGTTCAAAAGTTTTAAGAACCTTTACAGATGCACCCTGAGTTTTTATATAGACCTTTCCATGGAAACCGAACCTGGAGTAACTGCGCAGAAGCAGGACAGCAAAAAAACTTGCGTTTCCTCCCTTGAAATGTGCAAACCCTGGGCGCGTTCGACATGTGCACACTAAACGCACCTAATGACATCACCCAGTGCGAGCGGTGAAAAAAGTGTAGTGCATTTCGTGTGTCATGAAAAACAGGAAAGAGCACGAAAGTTGGATGTTCGCCTCACCCGTGCAACCATACTGCTTGAGCCATCATAACATCTGCATTCATATAACACGCCCAAATCGATCATTACACAGGTAGATTTCAATGTCAGTTTAAACGATATGCAGAATTCAATTATTTTTATACCTGTTGGCTCTTTAACGGTAACTAAAATTCCGAACTATTGATCGCTACATTTCAAGCTCTAGGGCAGCGCCATCTTGCAACGCACTGAACGACTCTACTCCTAACCTAGGGTCATTTAGTGCGCGCACAAAACGCCCGGTAGTGCGCGCACTGGCGATGACTAACACGACCGGGTTCCATGACGAACACGTTAGTGCGTTCAGTGGACGCACAAAGACGTTTAGTGCGCGATGTTGAACGCGCCCACTACTACACATCCGGAGGAAAACTGAAGTTTTTTTGCTGTCCTGCTTCTGCGCAGTTAGTCCAGTTTCGGTTTCAAAAAAAGATAAACTCTGGCGCCATCTCTTGAGTAAACCAACAAACATAAACCAAGATATATGGTTTTTACCCCTTTTCCCCCCTTCTTTAGGGACATGTAAAACTTACTGTGGACCTAAGGAATATATGTTGCAAATATGAGCTCAATCGGATAAGTGGCTCGAAAGTTTTTATAACATTACAGATGCACCCTGAGCCTGAATCTTTAGGCAAAGTTGACTTTTAGTAACTGCGAGCACTGCGTGCACTGCAGAGAAGCACCCCTCAGAGACACCCAAATGAACAACTCATTCATAGCAATTGTTTCGTATCCGCCCTGCAGTGAAGCATCACTTAAAGACGCCACTGTTGACCCATAATTTCGCAGAATTTTACGCTGAAATTATTAATTACTATTAGAAATTAATAACGTTTATTTATAATTCGTAAATATTTAACAATAATCAGTTAATGTTATTGAAACGCTTAGTATAAGAATTTACAAAATTATTACTAATTAACAACTGATTTAAACATTTGAAATATTAAAAAATATTACTAAATTGCAAAAAAAAAAAGTTGAGTGGGTCTTGTATGATTTTATTTGCGTAAAGTGACGGTCCTTTAAAATCACACAAAAGAATTCCGTGTTTCCATGTTTGTAAGATTACCAACAATTAAAACACTCTTTACTCATTTCTTAATCGTATAATTTCATACAATTAATACCAAATGAGTAAATAACCGAAATATGTTTCTTTGTGTGATTATGATTTTATTCCCATAAACGGCCGTCATTTTACGCAAATAAATACTAAAAACAAACCATCTGGTATAAATAATAATAATTAATAATAATAATAATAATAATAATAATAATAATAATAATAATAATAATCATAGGT
>JAHWFO010101502.1:0-21444 GCA_023313115.1 Rhysida immarginata | reverse complement strand
GATTTCAAGATAGTGGCCATGTTCGATACATACCGTAAAAGATAGACCACCTCACCCATACCTTACTGGAATATTCAGATTTCCCAATTCTGCAAGGTTTTCGAAAAAACAGGGTGTACTGCGACTTTTGACTCCCCTGTACACGCCTGTGATAAACTAATTCCGAATTTCAACCTTCTACGTCAAAAAACGTGGAAAATATGAAGGGGACGGACGGACAGACAGACGGACAAGGTAAAACCAATATCTGCTTCATTCTACCGCTACTTAATAATTCACTAATTCTAGCCACTCTTTTCTAAGTTCATCCAGTTTTTAATATATCAGATAAAAGAAATTCCGGGATAAGCAAAATTCCGGAAGATGAGAAGTATTTGCCCCAGAACTATAAAAATTGGTAAGGAAATGCACAAGTGCCATATCATTGAGAGAGTACCTTGGAAGAATATTTATTCTTCTATCTATATATATAAAGAAGGATGTTTGTCTGTACGTTTTTTATACAAATCTACAATTTTATTCCGATCTTGATGAAATTTCGCATACATGACCTTCAAAGCATGAGGAAGGTCACTGTCTACCTCAGATTTCGGAAAAATAATAATTATCGATAAAAAATCGATATTCATGGTTATGGCAGGGCATATTAATGAGAAATATCTCATGACCAACAACGCAAGGCAAAGTTTGTGCAACAACAGGCCCATTGTGTTCGCATCAACAATGGTATCAACGCGCAATTCACCAATAACAATGAGCACAGAATGATGATGTAATGTTAAAGCAATCTTTCCAAGAATTATAACAATGAACATAACATGATGATGTAATATGGATAAGTTTCAATTTGTAACAATGCATAGAATTCCTGTTATTCAGGCTTTTCTTAGAAAAGAGAGTTCTTAGTACTTAACAATTTCTTGAAAATCTTTAAAAATGATCAGTAACTGGAGATAATGGAGAGTTAGCAGACTATTGAGAAAGAGTGGAAAGACGACAGAGGAAGCACTCCTTTAGCTCCGTGATGTATTGAGCAAATGGGAAGCAAGTAAATAGAAGAATCGGCGACCGCTAGACTGCACAAAGTGATGAATGGCCAAGTTTTGCTTCAACACATCGAGAGAAGAGTGGAAATTGCAACAACACTAAGTATACATCTGTGGTAAGATTACGTGAGTAAGAAATTATTGGAGAGGTCCAGCCATTGTGAGCCTTTAAAAAGATTTTTTTCGAATTTTCATTAAGAATTTTTACTGTATTAATTCTAAGCATTTTCATGTGTTTATTTTTAA
Organism: Rhysida immarginata; assembly: GCA_023313115.1. Lineage (NCBI taxonomy): Eukaryota > Metazoa > Arthropoda > Chilopoda > Scolopendromorpha > Scolopendridae > Rhysida > Rhysida immarginata. Next base: position 20,152 of record JAHWFO010101502.1, on the reverse strand, counting down.
GATATTGCAAAATTTAATTTAATTTTTTGAGATTGTTCTGTTTACATCCAAGTGGAATTATTCCGGGTAACGCCGGGTACCTTTGCTAGTTTATAAATAAAAAAAAAATCCGTAATAATTAGCAATTGTGAACAAACCTCGTCTATCAAAGCTTTACAATCATCAGGGTAATTAAACACATTCTTCACAAATAATAGCTGCTTAATAGACATTGAGAAGCACTGCCATAGTCTATTCCAGTACAAGTACACAGAAATTCGGTATATGTGTATTTTAGCATACCAAAGCTCATACTAATTCGGGATTCGTTAATATTTACGGAAAATAAAGATAAAACTTAACGAAATGCTAACACACTAGAAGCATATACTTTCAATATAATTTCTTATGCACATTCCGCGTTATCCGTCACTAAAGAGGTGGTTTTCCGGATCGCTACACTCAAAGCTGACATCTTAAACCCGCTACTCCATAGAGCTTACAGTATGAGCAAGTATGAGCTTTGGTATACTAAAATACACATATACCAGAAATTCTTTTCCATATCAATTTCTTCCTAACCCGATTCGTTTCTAAACTTTAAAAGGTGGAAAAAAAAAAATCAATGTTTCCAGGACAACATTCACATCCAATCTATTTAGCGCATTCTTTTCTTTCTTTTAACAGTTTGGCAGAAAGAAGGTGGGGGGGTAGTGAACAGGGGAAAGAAGCGATAGACCATGACGGGCTATTCCCAACTCGTTCGATGGAAGACAGGTTCTCCTTCTTCTTCCTCGTTTATAGCTTCGCAAAACTCGTTTTCAACCAGGGTTGACTGGAGGTTGCCTGCTTTTTTTTCTCTCTCTCTTTTCTTTCTCTTTCTCTTTGCAAAAAAGGCGGTGACAGGTCTTCGCCGCGGGTCACAATGCTGATGAATGATCGCCGAGAACACCTATCAAGTAGACCTTTATTTACTTTTGCTGTTATCGTTAACAAGGAGGCGGAAAAATATTACTTCATTCCATCGGGGTAGCTTCGCTGGAATTAAAATGGAAGAAAAGGAAACAAATGGCGGCTCCAATATTTTAAAAGAAGGAAAAAAAAAAATTAAAAGAATTTTTTTTTTTTAATAACCAGACTGAACGAGGGGAAGAAGAAGAAGAAGAAGAAGAAAATAAAAAAGAAAACAAACAACTTCTTGATTTTGGACTTTTTTAAAAATGCTAGTAATAATAAAAAGGATGAAACAGAGGAGAGGGGGAGGACATGCGGCTTTTTGCACTCCAAGCGATACGCGCTCTAAGTAATTTCCACGCATTAATTCCATCAAAAGTCCGCTTAATTAACGTCAGACGGCTAACTGTTTCAAAACTAAAAGGAATTGCGGCAAAAGGAGGGTGGGAGGAAAAAGCCGCGAAAATTCAAAGGCCTCCTTCACACTTTAAAACGCGCAAGACTGATTTACGACGTGAGAGACGACAAGCCTTTGCCTAGCTGACGACAGAAAACGAACGAAGAAGAAAAAAAAATTGAAAACATACCATTACATAATTTTTCCACGGAATTCATGAGCAAGATGAATAAATGCACTTATATTAGGAACCCCCCCCCCCTAATATTGTATTGCGCCACCCCTAGCAGCTATAACGGCACGAACTCGCTGTAACATGGATTCAATTTGCCACTGGAAATATTGTTCCGTGATGTTTGTCCATGCGGATGAAATAGCTGCTCCCAGTTGATGGTGGTGGATCCATGCCTCGAATAACCCGTTCCAACTCATCCCAATAATGTTCGATTGGGTTCAAATCCGACTGGGACTGTGGTGGCCAGATGTGTAAGTTGAATTCATTATCGTGCTCCTGGAACCATTCCATGACGATACGAGCATTGTGACACGGAGCATTGTCCTGCTGGAAGTATCCTTCCGACGGGAAACCCAGTAGTCATGACGGGATGAATGTAGTCGGCAACAATGTACACATACACTCTCTCACCAAAAGTCATGGCACACCCCTCCAATCAGGTTCCCTGTCCGTAATGAGACAGATCCCGCTGCTTTCATTCTCGGTATGCAGGTGCGCAGGACTCTTTGATATCACACAATCATTGTAAGCAAAACTAGCTGCAGAAATGGCAGCACGCCGAGAGCTATCCCGCATTTGAACAGGTTGGTGCCAGACGGATGGGTGCCTCGATATCAGATGTAGCCAACACCCTGCAATTTACCCGCACAACCGTTGTAAGGGTCTATCGAGAGTACACCTAACGAGGGGTTACAACCCATGTTGGACGGCGGATGGGCCACCAACAATATGAGCCACACGAAGCCATCGACCCCGCTTGTCGGGTGAGGGACCACTCAGGCAGGTGGAGGATCCATACTGGTCTGGGGTGTTTTCTCGTGGCATGCAATAAGTCCACTGGTACATCTGACATCCACTCTGCGTGCTACTTCCTACGTCGATCTTCTTGGGGACCACCTGCACCCCTTCATGAACTGTTTTTACCCCGCGGGCGACGGGATCTTCCAGCAAGATATATCCTCCTTGTGACACGGCAGTGGCTGGAGGAACATGCTACGGACTTCACGACAATGATTTGGCCTCCACGTTCCCCAGATTGCAATCCCATTGAACATTTGTGGGATCTGTCAGGTCGTCATCAACACAACTGCTAAATGAAGCATCGTTATGGAGTGCAGTGGAACCGGCATGGCTTGCAATGCCTGTGGATGTGTTCGGGGACTGGTTGACTCTCTTCCACGACGGGTCGCCGAAGTTATCCGGGACAGAGAGGGGCCCAACACGTCATCTTCGCGGTATTTGACACGTCTAAACATGATCTCAATAGTTTTCTATCTGAACTCAATAATGTAACACCAGCCATTCAACTCACAATGGAACCAGAAAAAGACCAAAAATTCCCTTTCCTTGATCTAAAGTACCTGGTACTCCCCTACAACAGGCCTCTAGTTAGAGATCTAGACAAGATCGCTAAGAAGTTTGGTCACAGAATCATCTATAGGAGTGAGCACACACACTCGAAGGCTGCTTGGTTCACAAAAAGGCAGGATTCCATATGAACACAGCTCCGGGATATATGAGTTGAAGCGTGCTCATCCAGCTATATTGGCCAATCACGGAAGAGGATCTCGACCAGGATAATATAGCTGGATGAGCACGCTTCAACTCATACATCCCGGAGGTGTGTTCATGTGGAATCCTGCCTTTTTGAACACATGAATAACAGATCAGAATGTTCCAGTTTTGCTCAACACATAACAACCAGACACGCAGCAAGGCCTGATGGCTACCACGTTCTACAAAGACTTTAGTGATTAGAAACACCTTAACTTCCTTGAAACTCTGAAAATTTCCAAAAAACCACCTGACAAAATCCTAAACGCAGACAGAGGGCTCATGGACCTATCTGATTGGTCTACCCTATTGAAGTTCATCCATGGAAGGACAATTGTTCCCATTGGCTCAGATCGTAATATTGACCTTTACACTTTTATCTCATTAGGGTGTATAGTATATAAATATCGATGTAACCTTATTGCAATTCAGTCCTGCTGAAAGAAGATCGTCTAGCGGTCGAAATGTACAAACATGCAGAATAAACTTTTTGTGGAAAAGCGGTTGGTTTTTCTTTTTATATGTAAATTCCCAGACCGTTATAGAGCCTCCACCATCCTGAACAGTGAAAACCAGACAGGAAGGGTCCATCGCTTCGTGCTGTTGTCTCCAAATACTGCGCCGGCCATCTGCATTGTGCAATAGGAAACGGGATTCATCCGACCAGCAGACCTAATTCCAGTCGCCGAACGGTCCAGTGTAAATTGGAGACATTTTTTGCGGATTTTGGATGGAGATCAAAGGTACCCGGACTGGCCGTCAGCTGTTGTAGCCCATCCTTGCCAATGTATGGTGTAGTGCGTTCAGAAACGCTATTCTGTGGTCCAGTGTTGTACTCCAAGGTTTGTTGACGACTCGTGACGTTTCTATTCGCACGAACAAGCATTTCCATCCTACACTCACCCCTTGCATCGGCGAGTCGCTTGCAACCACAAATTTCCATAATTTTTATTATAACAGAGTCAAATTTTTTTGTTCATCAGAAACCTACTTATAGCCCTTTTTAAACATGTAAAAGAAATTAAAATATTATAAATCGAATTTGCATAATGAGCCTTTTTTTCAAGACAGAAAAATGGAATATTCCTGTCATTCTAAATTTTCTCTATGATCTATGTATATGACACCAGTATCCATCAGTTATGGGTGGAAAACGTGATTTGTCCCCATCCAAAAGAAGAAGTATCATTGCACTAAAGAGTCAAGGCTACTCTCAATCGCAGATCGCAGCCAGTTTGCATTGCACGCAATCCACCGTCTCAAAAATCATTAAGAGACATAAGGAAGGTCGTGGAACTATGAATCGAAGATACAAATGTGGGCAGCAGCGGAAAACAAGTTCCAGAGACGACAGAAAACTTCAGAAACTCGTTGCACAACAACCATTCAGCACTTCAAAGCAGTACCATTTGCAATGGAAAGAATCCGGAGTTGTTGTGTCTCATCGTACAACTGTAAGGCGTTTGCATGATTTGCGATTTAAGAACTGTGTGCCCAAAATTAAACCGCTTTTGACATAGAAACAACGTAAAAAAAGATTGGACTGGTGCAAGCAACATGTTGACTGGAGTAGGGTGTATTTCAGTGATGAATCTAAATTCTGTGTGACTTATGGTGGAGAAAAGCGTGAAGTTTCCTGGAAGTGTCATGGTCTGGGGTGTATCTGTGCAAAAGGAGCTGGTTCTTTAACGTTCATAAAAGGAACAGTAAATGCCAGTGTTTATCAAGACATCTTGGACTCCTATTTGATACCTACTTTGGAAAAGTTTGGTGATGACGATGTCCTTTTTCAGCATGATTTGGCTCCAGCGCATGCTGCCAAATCGACTGTTGCGTGGCTGAACAGTCGTGATGTACCCACCCTTTCCTGGCCCGCGAATTCACCGGATTTAAATCCGATCGAAAACATCTGGAATATTATGAAGCAACGCTTCTAGTATCTAGTACAGAGGGTAGATTATCGCAAGCGATAATCTGCGGCACCTACTCCTACGAGGGAGTTTTGCGCCATCCCAGGAAATATCGACTGCTACGAGATGACAGTAGCAGCCGGGACCGACGGCTTAACGTGCCCTCCGAAGCACGGGGGGTTTCATGATGGAAGAGCTGCTGGCGGACAAACAAACCAGTGGCTGTACCAACTGCTGGAAAACCAGCTATGGTCACTTGGCAAATGGGTCAGACTAAAGTCCTCCCAAATAGCTGTGCCCCAAATAGCTGTCCCGCCCGTGGTGACGTGACAGTCAAGCCAATTGACATGTGTGTTATCGCTTTATATTGGTATGACCAACTGATTCGTAGTAATTGCTAGTCATGGGTGTTCCTAATACACTGGCCACTCAGCGTATTTTTGGGCGCTGATTCCGAATATGAAGCCAGGAGTTTCCTATCGGCTTCAGAGATTTTTTGTAATTGCCCGAACTGACAATATTTTATTCAGTACATTTCATAACCCGAATTGACTTCTCACTCGTCATTCATGGCTTTTTGTCAGCCACGCCTCAGTTTCCTTCTCGCGTTCCGTAATCTCGGCCAATCACGATCAAATGACGAAAATTTAATTAAGCGCTCCGCGGATTTCAATCTTACCCCAACGAAAGCATTCACAAAAAATAAATAATCTCCTCATAATGAATAAAAAAAAAAAAATCACGAAACGCTAATCATGGAATAATCGGCGGTTGCCATTCCAATGCATTTAACAACCGGTTCGGCTCAACCGCCTACTTAAATCGTTTTTTTATTTTAATTAATAACAACGCCTATAATTATAAGTTATTATAATCGATACAATTTTTCTCTCTCTTTTTTTTTTTTTTTAATAAATTAGCAACCGGTTCTTCAAATATTGCAACCCCATTGATTAATATGCACAGCGGACCATGTGACCGTGACAACCTTGTTGTTCCGTCGAGCGTTCGCCTTCCTTTCGCAAATGCGTTTAATTTATTTAAAAAAAATATATTTTTAATAATTATCAACTTTTTGAGTATTATAAAACATTTGCATTCATTTCAATCGCTTCCTCTCAGATTTATTCTGGCCTCATTCAACCCAACTGATTTCCCATTTCACGATTTAGCCTCGATTCTTGAAAGGGTTAACGAATACATCAATATTCAAATAATGTATTCGTTTTTCCAAAACCTGCACGAAAACAGGCAAGCATTATTAAAGTGGACTGGAAAATTTTCAAGAAATACAAACTTCACCCTGAGCGACATATTTAGATAAGAACGTTAAATAAATAAACCGCCCACCCGATAAAGTTTCAGGATAAAAGCTTCTTTTGCCCCAATTCCACGAATTTATTTACATTGATTCTTATTTTTCAACATCGAGCCACTTAAACACTTCGATAAACGCTTTTTTTTTATAAAAATATAATTTTTTTTTTCTGTAAGTCCTGCAAGCTCCAAAAGAGCGACATTCGTCCGGTTGCCCGGCTCGACATCCGAGATAAGAAAGGTCAAACCTGCAAAAACTCCTCCAAAAACTTTTTTAATATAAATATTAATTATAGGCTATATAAAGATAAAATTCATTTAAAATATTTAGCTTTTGCTGATGATTTAGAGATTCTTTCCAAGGATAGACGAAACGCAGTTACTGAATTTGCTGCAAAGTCGATCATTCTGTTCCCAATTATTTCGATTTTTTTTTTTTATTTTGACTTAAGATTCGGATAAAGCATCAAATAAAAGTAAAAGCTATAATAGGCACACATGTGCAACCTATTCGGGAACAAGTCTAAGGTGCGTCCAGAAAGTATAAAGCCATTGTTTGATTTTGTGCAAATGAACAAGACGAAAGTACTTGTTTTTGAGCGGGGAGAGGAACAAACGCGATGTATGATTGAGCTGAACGGGGTGAACTTGGAGCAAGTGAACGAGTTTTTGTACTTGGGGAGCATGTTTGAGAGGGACGGGAGCATTGGTGGTGAGATATTAAGGAGAGTGAATGCTGGTTTGAAGGTCGTAGGCGCACTCGGAAAGTATGCTAGGAATGAGCGTTTATCGAAGAATGCCAAAATTTCTGTTTATCAGAGCGTGCTGGTACCAACTCTGATTTATGGAAGTGAAACCTGGGTGTGGAATGAGAAGCATAAAAAGCGACTGTGTGCAGTTGAAATGAGGTATCTGAGAGGTGTAGCTGGAGTTACGAGACTTGACTGTATTGTGCATGGAGGTGAGTGTGCATGGAGCATCTCTTCGAACACTAGCGAAGAAGCCTGAATTCAATGTCTCCAAATCCACCATTGCCAATGTTATACTTGAGAAGAAGTTCCTCAAGTACAAGAGAAGAAAATCACGTCCTGCTCTTAAACGTGTTGAATTTGCGAAAACGAAGATGTCTTGGAAAGATGAGTGGAAGAATGTCATATTTAGTGACGAAAAAAATTATAACCTTGATGGCCCAGATGGATGGCAATTTTATTGGCACGATTTGAGAAGAGACGAGCAATTGTTTTCCAAACGACAGATGGGTAGGGGCAGTGTAATGGTGTGGGGTGCTTTTGGATGGAAGTCCAAATCAAATCTTGCTTTCATCAAATCAAGATATGCTGGAAAATTTTCTTTTGCCATTTGCTGAGGAAATGGGAGGACCTTTCTTTCTGTTTCAGCAGGATAATGCACCAGTACATACCGCAAAAAGCACATATGAGTGGTTTCTTGAAAATGGTGTAGCCATAATGGACTGGCCCGCCATATCACCAGACATTAATCCTATGGAAAATGTATAGGATCAGTTAGCACGTGCTGTTTATGCGAATGGACGCCAGTTCGAAAATGTTCAACAACTAAAGCCTGCATTGTTGAAGAATGGGAACGATTGGATTCCAGTTACTTGAAACATCTTGTGGACACAATGCCTGATCGAATATGTAAAGTTCTGCTCAACAATGGAAGTTTCATAGGCTACTAAGTATGAAAATGTAACAATGGCTTTATTCTGACAATGGAATTCTGACAATGCATTCTATACATCCTCAACTACATACACTGGCCAATGAATTAGAAACCCGTGATGAATTACTGTACTGATATGTAAAGGGGGGTCATAGGTCAGACACGATTGTGATATGCAAATGAATGCAATCATGTGATGTACATGCTCATTCCAGGTACAGGGTAGGAACAAGCTGCAGCTGCTCAAGTCGAGCAAAATGGGAAAACAGCAGACCTGTCTGAGTTCCAAAAAGGAGTTGTGGGGGAGCCCGTCTAGTTGGAGCTACGATTTCCAGGACAGCACAACTAACCGGTATCTCAAAAGGTCAGGTCTCCAAGGTGTTCAATGCGTGGAAACGGAATCCACAAGAGTTGTCGAAACGGCAGAATTGTGGATCAAAAACAATCAACACAGACAGGGACCGACGTCGTCCGAGACTGATTGTGCGGCAAAACCGAAGGTCGGAGGTGGAGCAGCTGACGGCAGATTTCAATGAAGGATCGTCGCAACTCATCTTCTCCAGAACAATGCGCCGAGAGTTGAAGCGAATAGGGATGGGAAGTCGCATGCCAGTGAGGAAGTCCCTGGTGTCAGCAACAAACCGGAAAGTTCGCCTGCAATGGTGTAAAGAACGGTGTGACTGGACAGGAGACGACTGCAATAAGGTGATATGGTCGGACGAGTCACGTTACGCATTGTTTTGCACCGATGGCCGGCCGAGAATTTGGTGGCAGCCCCATGAAGCGAGGGACCCCTCATGTGTTGTGAACACAGTTCAAGCTGCAGGAGGAAGTGTCATGGTATGGGCCATATTTTGTTGGTATGGCAAGAGTCCCCAGATATTCCTTGACAGTCGGGTGAAAGCCAAAGACTACCTGAACGTTGTTGCAGATCAAGTCCATCCTGCAATAGTGCATTTGTACCCAAACGGTGACGGGTTCTTCATGGACGAAAATGCTACTGTCCATCGAGCAAGAATTGTTCAGGAGTGGTTTTCTGAACGTGGCCAGCGCAAAGTCCGGATTTGAATCCGATAGAGAATGTTTGGGACATGTTGGAAAGAGACATTCGTCGAAGGCATCCGCTTCCGTCTACTCTGCAGGACCTGAAGGTGTCTCTGATGAATGCATGGTCTGCGATTACCTTCCCTGCATTGCAACACCTTGTAGAGTCCATGCCAAACCGCGTATGTTCTGTAATTACAGCCAAAGGAGGGTCAATACCAAATTGAACGAAGGTTTCTAATTCATTGGCCGGTATGTGTAGTTTCCTTTGAAAAACTTCATAACATTGCAACAAGAGATAGACTAAATAGTTAGTAAAGAAAATGCAAGAATTTTGCCAAAAGCACATCTGTTCATCAAGACATTATTTCAAACTTTTGCGAATTATTTTTTCACCACTTCATTTTTTTTATCCATGGAGAGAAATAAGCGCCGCATCGAATTTGCTCGGAACCGAATAACCGCCGCGGCGTTTGTTTTATAAGAAAAGATCCCTGTTCTTCTTCTACTGTCTTTACCGTTCTTTTTTTTGTTTTTTATCTTTTTTAAAGTGTCGTGGATGTTAAATAACCATTGAATCTATTTGAAATTTAACCTAGCAGGGACAAACGCAAAAACAGATCCCCGCGACTCGCAGATCTTGAGACCGACACATGACTCAGGAAATAAATTCATGTGAACAGGGGAAAGACCACGTGACCTCTACCCTCATAATTTGACCCAAACTTCATAGAACGTAGATCTTGCCTATAGGAATCTGCAAACCAAATTCCACGCCTTTACATTATCTATTTAGCGTAGAGACAGATAGACCCCTTTAACTCCCACCCCAGTGGGCTAATCAAAACCAAACTTAATAGTGAAGAAGCGGATGCCTTTAGTAAGCTATATTCCGAATTTCAATCTTCTACGTACAAAAATGTAAAAATTATGAATGTGGGACAGACGGACATGGCATTTATATAAAAAAATCCTCAGCCTGATATTCAAAGAGGGAATACGGATGAAAAAAGCTCTCAGAAGTTGCATCAATATCTTGAAATGTTCTAGAGCACAATTGGAAAAAGGCGATTTAAATTTTTATGGACATATCCTGAGAATGAACAATGAAGGTCTGACCAAAAGAATTCATTCCATTGAAAAACAAGAACAATTGGCTCAATGAAGCTGAAAAAGACCTCCAGGAAATCAACATTGCAGAAAATAATATACAACTGTATAATAAAGTGGTTACAATCTAATAAACGAGATCTGAAAAACATTGGCCAATTTGTCTTCCTTTGCCAGATCTGAATCCGCAATTCCCTCCTGTATCAAACACCACCACAGTATTCCAAAATGCTTTATAATACAAAGGCCCAGCCTGCTATACCCACGAATTTTTTTCTCTTTTCGTATTTGTCAGCGCTGATGAGTAGCTTGTCACTTTCAATAGCATTAAAATTAATTTTCCTTTCTCTATTATCTCGACCAGCGATCGCTGCCTCAACCTCCTCGAGAGTCCTTCGAATGGGCCGGCGCCACCGTTCCTGGGCCTCGCAGCGGGGGAAGAAGGAGAAATACACGGGAAAAACGCATTCCTCCTCCTTCGCGGGGTTAATGGCGTCCTTACTACTGGCAAAATCCTTTATACGAGAGTTCGAAAGCACTGCAGAGAAATCATCTCCCTCCTCGAGGATTTTTAATTGAATTATTAATCAAACCAATCACTGCCGCTGTCAGTGCTATCATTTTAAAACTGAAAAGTTCTTCTACACAAAGAAGAATGATCAAATAACATGAGTTAATATTAATAAAAAAAAAAATCGTCAACCAAATAGCACTATAGATTCAATACTTAAAATATTTATTTATAAAATTTCATTTTAAGAACATCGACAATGCAAAAGGAGAAATAGACTATTTAACTAGTCTCTATCCACGTCATTTTTATTTATTTTATTTTTTTCTCTGTTGCCTTGTTGAGTAAGTGTGTTAAAATTAAATTTTTTAATATTATATCCCTCAACGTATTTATATGAAATATTCATACATTAAAAAAAACGATTAAATATGAATTCCCTTTAATCTTCCCAATAAATATTAGTATAGATCTGAATATAAAAACAAAAAAGATAAGGATATGAAAAAGTAAATAGACAACAAAATCCAACTCTTAACAAAAGAAAAATTAATAAATAAAAATATTAAATCCAAATAAAATTAAAGAATGATAAAAACACAGCCAACCCAACTATACAATATTGAATGCTTAATGGGGAAGAATGTAAAACATTTCTCAAGCAAAACACCAGATGGCGAATTGTACTACCCATCCTAAAGGAGCCATTTTTAATGTTAACCTACGGGGAAAACGGCGGTTTTAATTGAATTTTTTTTAAGTACGAGTGGAAACAATTCGGTTTCAAAGATTTATTAAAATTCAACAATAAATGAAAATTGTTAAAAAAGAATTGCTTATGTGCCAGATGGATTTTCTTATGAAAATTCGCATAAAAAATACCGCTTTTTTAAACGTTTTGCTGAGCTACATATTTATTAATTCCGTAAAAATGTTTAGCCTGGTATATTTTTAATTTGAGAAAGCAATAGCTATTGCAAATTGTTAAATTTTCACTTCTGTTAAAAATTTTATTACAAATTTATTTTAAAAATTCATTTTAATTAAAAATAAGAACTTGTGAAAAAGTGCTAGATATCAATAAAGATAGTGAGACATTTAATATTTTTAACATCACCATTTTTATTAATTCAGAACAAAATATTGTAGTTTCTCCCATAGGTTAACATTAAAAAATTGCTGCCTTAGGATGGACAGTACAGTAAATTGCTGTCTTCTGATGTCTAAATTCTTCCCCATTTAAAAAAAAAAATCAATAAACATTCATTATTTTCACTAAACATTCATTATTATGTAGGTGATATGGCTGTAGTTTGTTATAATTTATTAATTTTATTAGTTAAATTTCTCAAAGTTTTTGACATTATTATTTAATAATCATTTCAGTAATTTGACATTATTATTATTATTATTATTATTATTATTATTATTATTATTATTATTATAAGTAAGCTAAATAAATAAATAAAAAAAAACTGAAGCAAATACAAAAATCATTTCTCAAAAAATCGGTTCAACAGCCACAATTCCTTTGATATCAAATATGCTATTTAAAATCAATTATCTTTCTTAAAAGTCAAATTTTTAAGGATAAAACTATAAGTTTGAAAATTTATTAATAATTTGTTAAGTATAGCATTTTTCCTTTTAGTGCCATACAAGAATGGAATTTATTGCCGGAAAAGCTAAGAATTTTATGCATCGATTGTAAAGATATAAGATGTGTCAACCAATGTAAACATTTTAATAATGGTGTAATAGATTATATTATAAAATAGTTATATATTTGTATGTTTTATATTGTACATACCACTGTGTGGTGAATAAAGAATAATAATAATAATAATAATAATAATAATAATAATAATAATTACAACACTCCAATATATTTAATTATAATTTAAAATTTGATTTTTAATATAACATTTAAATTAATTTTAAAAGGCATATTAAAATTACATATTTGTCATAATTATAACTGTTGAACTGATTTTTGAGATGCGATTTTTGTAACCTTAGTTTTTTTACTTTATTTATTTAATACAGAGTTGGGCCATGTAATTTTTTGATTGTTGTTATTCTACTTTCCTGACCGTATGCTAATTGCAATTAAAAAAAATTAAACAAATATATAATTGACATTTTTTTATCAAAAATAAAAAAAAATTCTCGCCAAAAACTCTATCAAAAATATAAGTGAATTACAATAGCAAAAATATTTCTATAGAGTGATCCAAAACTCGTGCATATCGAAATAACAATAATAAAAACCAGACGACATTAAGTAATATTATTTAATACTATTTGACACACAACACTTATTTTTACAACATATGCTCAAAATATAAACACACTTGAAAATGGATCAGAGATGATCCGAAAGGTGTCACAACAATTTTATTATTTTATTATTTAAATTAATTTGAAGTTAAACCATTCGAAACTAAACATGTGCTTACCAACACGTGAAATTCGGCTAAAATTGGTCTTGTTTTCATAAATTGAAAAACACCAGTCCCGAAAAAGTCTACGAAATCAACATGCGAATGAATACCTCATCCACAGAATATTAACAAGAATATACAAGAACATGTGATCAACTCCACTTCCCATAACGTCTCACATCCCTAACTGTGATCAACGGAAAACCATCATTCAGCCAAGGGTGTTGCAGATAACTACAGGGCAGTATAACGGGAAGCCTACCCGCTCGATTGCAGGGGCCAGAATGGAGGGAGATGAAGGTAGCCTGCAGAGCCAGCAGTTTCCACAGTCGGGGGGGGGGGGGCGTCAAAACTGTCATGTTTTTGATAAAATTACCCAATTATCATTTGATGTCGAGCCGGCCCCTGCAATCGAGAGGGTAGGCTTCCCGTTATACTGCCTTGTAGTTATCTGCAACACCCTGTACAAATGTACAGCCACAGCCCGTTATCTCTAATCATGTACAGCAAAAGTGTTACATACACCGAGCTATAGTGCATCATGACTGCCTAACAAGGGGTAAGCAATAAACTGTTATTTTTCACAAAGATAGACTACCAAAAAAACTAAAAAACTGTTTCTATAACCCATGAACTATCTGTGATTCAGCACATAACGGATTTTCAAACAAAATATTACATATTCATATCTTAAAGAATTTTTTAGTTCTGATGTTATCAAAAATGTTATTTTATCAAAATTGTTGTTATATTAGTCATTAGTTCCAAAAAAATTGCTATTATTATTATTATTATTATTATTATTATTATTAACTTTTATTATAAACTTATTATTACATTTTTGCAGATTGCTAAAATGCGATTTTGAATGGGGAAGAATGTATTACATTTCTCAAGCAAAACACCAGATGGCGAATTGTACTACCCATCCTAAAGCAGCCATTTTTAATGTTAACCTACGGGGAAAACGGCGGTTTTAATTGAATTTTTTTTAAGTACGAGGGGAAACAATTCGGTTTTCAAAGATTAATTAAAATTCAATAATAAATGAAAATTGTTAAAAAAAATAGTTTTAGGTGCCAGATGGATTTTCTTATGAAACTTCGCATATAAAATACCGCTTTTTTTAAACATCATTTTGCTGAGCTACATAATTTACTAATTCCATAAAAATGTTTAGCCTGTCATTTTTTAATTTGAGAAAGCAATAGCTGTTGCAAATTGTTAAATTTTCACTTCTGTTAAAATTTTTATTACAAATTTATTTTAAAAATTCATTTTAATTAAAAATAAGAACTTGTGAAAAAGTGCTAGATATCAATAAAGATAGTGAGACATTTAATATTTGTAACATCACCATTTTTATTAATTCAGAGCAAAAAATTGTAGTTTCTCCCATAGGTTAACATTAAAAATTGCTGCCTTAGGGTGGATAGTAAAATCTGCCATCTGGTGTCTTCTGATGTCTAAAATCTTCCCCATTGGTAAAATGTGATTTCAGAAATAAAAAATACGAGTTCAATAGGAAAATGTGCTTTCAGAAATAATAAAATGTAAGTTCAAATTCAAAAAATGTACCACAGTGTTAATAAATACTAAACGATGTTCCACCTACTAAAGACAACTAAAAAAAAAAATATTAATTTACTGCAAAATTTAATTTCACTTTCCTGTTCTATTTTATTTAAAGTTATGCTATCCAATTTTGTTCTATTTTATTCATTTTATAATTTTTTTTATTATTACAGTAAAATAACATTTTCTATATTACACATATAGCATATTTTATTACACTACATTGTTTTTAATTTATACAAAAACCAGAGAAATGCCAGAAACAAAATCATCCACATTTACCGAACTCTTCTTACAACCTGTCACTTAACCAATCTGTCATTTTGCCGCACATTTTTTGAATTTGAACTACTAACATTTTTTATTTCTGAAATCACATTTTACCAATTCGAAATTGCATTTTAGCAATCTGCAAAAACTGTAAATTGTTTCACCCAAATTTCCACTTTCATTATAAAGTAATTTTCTTATTTAAAAAGTTTACACTAAAGTTGAGAAGCAAAGTTACGTTTTAAATTTAGTTATCAAAATATAAAAGTTTCAATATAAAAGTAATAGACAATCGAATTTGGATGTGCACGATTTTTGGATCACCCTGTATAAATTCAATTATATTTTTTTAAAGACATTATTTTTGATATTAATATTTTTAAAGGAGGATGTTATAAAACTTTATTAAAAATATTCGTTCATTGGATAAGTCTATAAACTGTTTATGAAAAGAAGAAAAAAAGATTTTAGCATTTACCTATTATAATGATACAATATATTTTTACAAGAAGCTGGATTTTCTTCTTTTAATTCTTGTGACTTCTCTCATTTTACATTTTGTATTCCTTATTATAGTTTGCGGGGTTTTTTTTTCTTCAATCTTTTATTGTAGATTTCAAATATTGTTTAAAATTTTTTTTAATGATTTTAATTTAGTGATTGGATCATTTTCTAATTATTGTAAATATAATTATCATTTTTGTACTGAACATATTTTTTACCTTTGATTTTCTATTGCACTGTTTCAGGTCTTGCAGTTCAGTGCGTTTTATTAATAAAATAAATAAAATAAATTATAGACAACCACTGCAGGATTCGAACCCACAATCACGAGAATCAGAGGACCTGCGCCCTCTGTCGCCTTATTTTTAAACTGTTAAATAACCTAATAATGTAATAAATGTTAAATAATCTAAAAATACTCAACTTTAAGATTTGTAAAGAAACTTTTAATTAATTTACAAAAATATATAATCATCTCGTTAACTGTTTCAAACCTTATTGATTTAAAGTGCAGGTAAATTATTATAAAAATTTTTAGAAATTATTATTTAGTAAAATAATTGTATAAAACATGGCATCTAAAATGATTGTTGTATAAAATAGTCGAGCAATGTCCTCAGTCCCGTTAATGCCGGAAGGAATTCCACTAGCGCCACTGTATTCTGTAGCGGGCAGGTAAAGAATCAGGAATTCAATAGTACTATAATCAGGCTGCCGAGTGGTAGTTGGCTATTTCGATCAGATTACGATCGGGATCACGAAAGTAGATGGAAGTCATGGGTCCGAGTGCCCCCGTCCGGGCAACGGGTCCCTCTTCGATGGCGACGTCCTCGGAGCGTAGGTGCTTGATGACGTCGTCGAGATTGGTGTCCGCCACGAAACAGAGGTCTTCGGAACCCGGGATTGGCTGGTCCGCCACCAATGTCTCCTTCTTGCCTTCCTCGTGCTGGTGCAGGTTGATCTTCTGGTGGCCAAATGCGAGGGCCGTGCGACCGTCCCCGAAGCGCACCTCGCTCATGCCGAGTACGCGCTTGTAGAACTTCACCGTCAGCGGGATGTCGCGTACGGTGAGGACGAGGTGATCGATGCGGTTAATGACGATGCGCGCCATGGCTCGCAACGTGTTCCCAAGCCCCCCGATCGAACTCAGAAAAAAAAAACTAAAGCGAAAGAAAACAAAATTAAATTTTTCAGAATGCTAGCGTTTAAGACGCTCTCCTTGAAATCTTCCTTAAACCAAAAGATTGTTTGTTATTCCTTGTATATATGAACTTACTTTGAAGCTAATCCCTCCACTCGCTTCAACGATCCTCCTCCTTTTCCTACCTGAGTGATGTCACATCGGCTTTGACGTCACACTTCATATCACAATTTCATATCAATCGGTCGCCAGAAATTGTCCAATTGTCAGGACGTGCTTTCCCCAATCTAGCGTATCTTTTATTTATTTTTTTTTTAATAATTTATTTTTCAATACTGTAAAATTAAATTTTAATAAACTGCACACAATATCGAATGCTCTAATATGACATACCCTAATAAATAAACTCCCAAACAACTTGGCTAAAATATAATATTAATAATGTAGTCGAGAGTGTTAGAGCGCATTGTCCTGATTCTCAGGTTGCGGATTCGAATCCCGCAATGACATATTGCAGAATATTCTGATAACATGCAAGTAATTGTCACAGCAAACTTTGAGTTGAACTCTATTCAAAATTATTTAACATAATTGTACTTTCAATTCAAAGTTTGTTATGGCATTTTATTTGCATATTATAAGAATCTTCAATATAACTATATAGACTGGAATAGATTTGTCACCTGAAGAAGTTTATGGTTACAATCAAAAACCCTAGTCCTCCCACTTGGCCATGAAAATAAATGGGAAAATATAATATTTAACAGAGTCTTATACATGTATACGACTCATTCAATTTTGGTAAATTTTGTAAAAAATAAAAAATCCCCCTTGCCCGGCGCCGCGCCCCCATAAAAACGTTTTTAACTTAAAAATATCTCATCAGAGGCAAAGAACTCATTAACAAACTTATTTATCTCAGTATTTTGAGTCCGAATAGTCAAAATAATTGAATTATATTCGCTGATATTAATTTCATTTGCTTCAGCTGTTTGCCGTTTCAGAAGAGTTACTGTAGCTGCACAAAATTGCTCACATCCGTACAGACTTAAATTCTTTTTATTGATCTAAGGAGTTTAAATGATTAATTTTAAATTTAAGTGTGTTCAATATCCTTTTAATGGGGAGAATCGTAAAATTAATAAAAACAAAAAATAAATAATAAATAAAGTCACCAATCTTGAAAAACGATGAGATGGAAGAAAACTCAAAGGATGTAGTCTATTGAAGATGTTGTTGATAGCAGAAATAAACCCAGTCTATTGAGGATGTAGATGAAGTCTTGTGAAGATAATGTTGAAGGAAGTGTTGGTTTTGAAATCCAGATGAAATTTTGAAGAGGGTGATCCAAATATTTGGGATAAAATTTATATAAAACGTTTTCGAGAATATTTCTCATCATCAGTAGGATAAAACATTTTTGAATGGTGAAAACAATTGAAATAAGAATTTAACAATTGATATAACGATGATGAAGCTAAGTTGGTTGTAATTGTTGGCTATTGTATACTAGGGTAATTGTTGTTTAAAAGTAGTGTCCATTTATTGTTTATCTCTATTGATGGCTTGGCTAAATTTTTGTTATTTGTAATGAGATTTATTGTTTCTTTAATTAATTTTTTTTTTATAATTTTCTTCTTTTCCAATGATTTTTGTGTTATTCCAATCTGGTGTGTGGTTTTCTTTGATACAATGATTTACTAAATGGTTGTTTTTGTCTTTGTGGCAAAGTGCTCTTTCATGTTCTTTTAATCTTATTTCTAATTGTCGTTTAGTTTGACCTGTGTAGATATGTTCACAAATAAATTATATTTCTAGTGTTCCATTTTTCTTTATTATTTTGACATATTTCTTTGAAATTGATATTTGTGCTTTATTTTGATTGATTGTTGTTTTTAGGTTGTTGGTGGTGGTTATTAATGTTTTAGTTATGTTATTTGTTATTTTTGGTATGATTTTTATGTTTGGTATTTGTTCTAATATTTTCTTATTGTATTGTATTGAATATCTTTTTAGTTGTTCTTGTAGAATTGGTATAGTTTTTGTTGTATTGTTTGTAAACGCATCTATTAAAGTTATTGGATATTTGTTTTTTATTAGGTTCAGTTTAAGTTTTTTAAATTTGTAGGAATATATTTCGGGGATGTAAGATTTTTTTATTCTTTGTAAATATTGTTTAATAGTGTTAATTTTTTGGTGTGTGGGTTGTTGTGATAAGTAATGTGGTATGTTGTTGCCTTATGTTGGTTTTTCATATATCTCAAAATCTAGATTATTTTCATTTTTTATAATGTTTATATCTAAAAATGTTATATGGTTGTTGGTCATGTTGTTGTGTGTAAATTTTAAAGGTGTATTAATATTTCTATTGGTTTGTTTGTTATGACTAGGATGTCATCTACATATCTCATCCATATTTTTTATTTGTGTTATGATTTGTTTAGTAAATTGTGCTCTATGTTATTTAAATAGACGTTGGAAAGAATTGGTGATAATGGGCTACCCATGGGTAAGCCTTCAATTCGTGAATAAATTTTTTCATTGAATTTTAATCGATTGTTGGTGAAACATAGATTTATGGATTGTATGATTTTTAGTACTTTCGTGTAAGGTAATTTTGTTTTTAATTGATTTTTTATGATGTTGAGAGTTGGTATGATTGGGATGTTATCATACATAGCTGTTATATCTATAGTATCAATTTTGTCTTTATTCTCTAATTTTAGTTTTTCTAATGTTTGTTTGGCTAGTGTTGAGTTTTTTATTGTGTAATTAAATTCAAAAAAATTCTTTTTATCAAAATTTCAACATATCTCGAATCATGACATTTGAATTCGAATTTGTTAAAAAATTTTCTTTTTGTGTTGGGGATACCAGATAGCGCTTTATGCCAACTCTCTCAAGATCCTAGGAATTTTCAGAGGAATTTTTGGTCGATCACTCACGAAAGTGGTGGCCTATGTATTCGTCTCCCCAACTCATTTTTTTTTTCCTGAAATTTATTCAAAAACTCATGATTCGAGAAAATACGTTGAAATTTTGAGGAAAAAAATATATAAAAAAATCCATATGTATAGTAAATAGCAAAAGCAAATAAAATTAACACATACTTAGAGGTTACCTTGACATATACTTTATGACAATTGGTTAATCCTTTTCAGAGATATTAATTTTTTTCCTAAAAATGAAAAATTAACTGTCTGCAGCATTCTTACCAGCGAACCAAAGTAAATAAATTCTACATGTACGGACTCCTCACTTTAAGAGAAATATTTTTTTTTATAAATAACTTGCTTGGCTCTAATGAATCATTTTTGGAAAAAACTAAGCTTATTAATGCACACCAAAGAGGAAAAAACTTTTTTTTGGTTAATTTTTTTTTTTTAAAGACTGGGGAGCTAAAAATTAAGAAATTACTGAAGCATTCCTACCAGCGAACCCAAGTCAATAATTCTGTCAGAGACGAATAATGTTTGTAAATAATTTTGTTTGGCTCTGATGAGCCAGTTTTGAGTTAAGGTGTT